>APFE031147086.1:2499-24602 GCA_000404065.3 Pinus taeda | reverse complement strand
ACCCTAGCAACAATGGCCTTTGGTGTTTTCTTGTGGTTGATTTTATGAGTTTTGTTGCATTCAAACATAGCCATAAACCACCATATCATTTATAAACTTTGATGAACAAGTCATGTCATAGAGCCTACCCATCAATTTGAGGGGCTTCACAAGAAATTTGAGGAAATTTGGCACGGTTTTGGCCCTTTGTGGGTGTGCGCCGCGCGCCAAACCTAGTGCACCGCGCCCTGGGTGTGCGCCGCACCCTCTGTGTGTTCCGCGTCCCCGTGTATATGCGCCGCGCCCTGAAAACTGCCTCCTACTTTGCTCCAAACACGCACGATGCACACTCAAACACTTTGCAATGTTTCCCTATGAACTTGATTTGCACAATGGCTTTGATTTTGGTGAAAACTTGTATATAAAGACTTGGAAGTCATGGGTTAAATTTTTTCTTCTTCAAAAACCCATTTTTCTAATGTTATGTTTTGACACTTTTTCACTGACTTAAAGCAACATTGATTTTCACTTTTCCCTTTGAAATTTTAGCTCAAATGATGAAATTTTCGGGACTCTTTGCAGGGATTGCATGACAGGACATTTGGCCACGGAAACCATGAATGCATCTGAAGAAATCAACTGACGACTTTTTTGAAATTTTTATCACAAATGACATTGTTTGACTTTTCTTCAAAACAGAGTTTTTAAGAAGAGTCGAAGTCTATCCACATGACGATGAAACTCTCTGAATCATAACTTTGTAAGGGCCTCACTCTAGCCTGCATGGCTTTGTTTGAAGACCAAATTGATTAATCCCTAGACCTAATGATCGAAAATGACTTTTGTCCATTAAAGGACCAAACCTTGACTGTCATGGACTTTGGTGATCATTGACAAGAGACTTGAGCCAGCAGGAGTCAGACATGAGGGGAAGTGACTAGCACGACCTTTTCCATCAGATTATGGCATGCCCCTAACAGAATGCAGCTGAGTGAATGGAGCGGGACACCTAAAAATGAAATGCATAAAGAGTTTTGATCTCTGACGTAGGACTGACCAGACCGACTCTAACATTGGCTCCAATGGGGGATGGTAGCTCCTTGGAGGTGCCAAGAACAACAGATCTCTGAAAGAGCTAGATAGTGCCTTCGTCCATTGGGCTATGGAGTCATTATTTCGACAAACAACACAGGACTCTGACTCATTTATGAAACTGGAATGACCAAAAAAATGAATTAAATTTGACATTGAAATGACTTGAAGACTAACTTGACAAACTATAACAAAACTGAAATAAAAATGGTATTTACAATGACAGTGGAAGCATCGTTAATAACTCAGAAATGGTACTGCTTGAGCAGCCGACCATTGATCGGCCCTCCTGGACAATCTTCCTCGTTCATTTCCTTCAGAAGAAAGTCATTCTGACCCCGATATGCTGCAATCTTGAAAGGACCTTTCCAAAGATTCTCGAACTTACCGTGCTTACCTTTCTCCTCATTCCTTGCATCCCACTTCAGCACCACATCATCCACCTGAAATTTGTCCACCTTTGCCTTTCTGTCATAAATTTTCTTGATTTTCTCTTGCAATTTGGATGTGTTCTTGAAAACTTCTTCTCTGGTCTGCTCCAAGTGGACCATTTGATTCAACCTTCTCTGCATGGGATCTTCTTCACTGCCGGCCTCGTGAAGCAGTTTGACTACCGGGGTAGCGAGAGATGAAGGAAATACTGTATCAACTCCATAAACAAGCTCGAAAGGTGATGTAGCTATGGATTTATTCTGACTAACCCGATCTGCCCAAAGTGCATTGACCAACCTCTTATGCCAGCTCTTCTTATTTATTTCCAATAGCTTCTTGATTATGTTGACCAATGATTTGTTCGAAGACTCTACCAATCCATTGCCTTGCGGATGATAGGTAGTTGAGTGACCCAAGATGATGTGATATTTATGACAAAACTCTACCATTCTTTTTTATTTGAAAGCTGCTGCGTTATCAGTGATTAGCTTATTCGGGCAACCAAAGCAAGACAAGATGTTATTTTCGAGGAATGAAATGATTACCGTATCAGTAGCTTGTCTGGTGGGAATTGCCTCGATCCATTTCGTGAAATAATCTGTTTCTGTGAGGATCCATCTATGCTGACCAGAAGAAGCGGGATGAATTTCACCAATGAATTCCAATCCCCATTGCTGGAAAGGAGAACTTACCTCTATGGGCTTGAGTGGTAGAGGCTGTAACTTCTACTTTCCTTCGAAAATCTGACACTTATGACATCACTTGACCATCTTATATACATCAGTGAACAATGTCGGTCAATAGTACCCTGCTCTCAGAATTTTATTTGCTGTTGACTTCCAAAAAAGGTGACCACCACAGTCTCCTTGGTGGCAGTTCTCCATGACCTTCTTTTCTTCCTTTTCCACCAAACAATTTAATAGAATTCCCCCGGGATCTTTCCAATACAGTGCAGAATTTAGAATGCAAAACTTGGCAGCCTTCAACTTGAGTGTTCTCGCATTGTTTCTAGTCATGCCGGGCGGTGGTGACAAATTTTTAAGCACATATACGATATCTGAATACCATGGATAAAGAGAAAACATTTCAGATACCTGAATTGACGATCCTTCCTCATTCTCATCGAACATAGTAGCGATCAGATTTATGTCCAAGGCATGCAAGTTTGATTCGGCCATTAACTTTGCCAATCCCTGTCCTTTAACTAGATTTGTGGACTTTATTTCCACATCATATTCCAGCAAGGCTACCATCCACTTGCCTCGTCTTCCTTCCGGATCGGTCTGTACTAAAACATCTTTGATACCAGTGTTAGGAACATAGGCCAAAATATGAGAATGTAGAATATATACCCGGAAATCTTTCAGTGCCTTCACAAGTGCCAGGGCTTGCTTCTCAATGATGTTGTACTTTAAGGCTGCATCTCTTATAGCTCTGCTGAAGAATGCAATGGGTTTTTCATGATCATCTCTTTTCTGCAATAAGACAGCTGCCATAGTATGCTCAGATTCGAATGAAAATAATATGAAATCCTGAGTGTAGTCCGGGCTAACTAGAACTGGAGTTGAAGAAAGAACCAATTTGACCAAATTGAAAGATTTTACAGCCTCCTCCGCCCATTTCACTTAGCTGTCCTTCTTAAGCATGTTTATCATCTCTCTTAGGTGCTTAGCAAGATTAGGTACAAACCAGCGTAGAAAATTCATCTTAGCATTGAACGATTGTATCTCTTTCTTATTCCGGGGCAGATCGATTTGCTGAATTGCTTGCACACACGCTGGGTCAATACGAATGCCATCTTTTGAGATAATATGCCCGAGTAGTTTGCCTTCCTCCATGGCGAACAAGCTCTTCTTCTGATTCAGCGACAAGCCATATTTTCTGCACTTTTGGAAGACAGGTTTTAGATGGTACATGTGCTCTTCATCAGATTTGGAAAGCACTGTCAAATCATCCAGGTACACCACCAAAAAGACATCCTTCTCATTTGCAAAAGCCAAGTCCATTGCACGCTGAAATGTGGCACCTACGTTCTTTAAACCGAAAGGCATTTTAGCGTAATGAAAGGTTCCCCATGGAGTGGTGAACGCTGTCTTGTCTCGGTCATATTCATGGATAGAGACTTGGTTATATATGGAGTAGCCATCGAGTAGTGACATATGAGATGCTCCCACTACTCGCTGAAGTATATGGTCCATTTTGGGCAGCGGATAGTTATCTTTCAATGAAACTTTATTGAGATGTCTAAAATCAATGCATAAGCGAATCTCACCTGTCTTCCTTCATACGGGCACCAAGTTAGATATCCAATCCGAAAATCTGATGGGCACAATGATTCCTGATTTGTACACCATGTTTATCTCCTTTTAAATAGATGCCAACAACTTTGGATTTAGCCTTCTCAACTTCTGTCTGAATGGTTTCTGATTGGGCTTGATGGGTATAGTGTGTTGAATTATATTGGTATCATATGTCTTTAAGTTGGAATAGTCCCAAGAAAACACATCTGCAAATGAAGACATCAAACTAATATATTTATCCTTGATCTTTGGTGGCAATGCTTTGGACAATTTTACCAATTTAGGATTAGCAGTTGTTCCGATGTTGACCTCTTCCACACCCTTCTCTGTTGGCTGCAATGTTGGCTTGCGGGCTACATCATCTTGATCAAAGAGTTCTTCTAGAGGTATCAAACCTTTAGGAATAACGTTATTCTTTAGCTGTAACACGTCCATTTCATTGATCTGCACCTCATCTGCACCATTACCTTTACCATTGTCATTTTCTACATCAATTGAGGTCTCTTTGAACTTGCCTTTGTTTTGCAGAAAATCATCAATCTCCTCATCATCTTGGAACACTTGCCAATATGTCTGATTTTCTGGAACAGTTGGACGATTCTTGACATGGATTTCGAATTTATTACTATAGTTCATTGGGATCTTCAAACTACTTGCTGCCTTGGCAAGAGCATCAACAATACTATTTTGTATACGAGGCACACATGTCAAGGTGTATTTTGAAAATAATTTTAGGATGTCTAGAACTGCATTACGGTAAGCCCACATCCTAGGATGCTTTGCTTGATATTCGCCTCTGACCTGCTTGATAACCAATTCAGAGTCGCCATATATTGAAATCCTCTTAGCATTAAGCTTTCTTAGAATCTTTAGGCCAGCAATCAGAGCTTCATACTCAGCTTCATTGTTTGAACACTCAAAATCCAACTTGTAAGAGCGTACCCACACGTTACTAGGGACTGTTTGGGGTGGAGAAAGGACTGCGTACCCAAATTCCAATTCCAACGCCATCATTTCCCACTGCTCCATCGAAATCCATGGTCCACAAACCTTCTTCCTCCTCTTGCAAGTGTTGAAAATTTGTTTGTTGTGCCTTGTCTGGTTGCTGTCCATTACTTTTAGCTGATTGCCCAACGGTGTTCTGTTGTTCTTGTTCTTCTTTCTTTAAAATTCCTCTGAAATTTTCTGTTATTTCCAGAATATCGTCTGCTTCTACTAACTGACTATCAATATCATTGAAACTATTTGAATACAAAACAAAAGACTCTAAATCTGTATGTACATAATTAATCGGATGATTTATTGGTTTCTCCTTGCTTGTGATCATGTATTTCATTTTTTGTTCCCGATACAATTTCCTCATTTGTCCAAACACCAGAAATCGTTGCATAGGAGAAATCTAGCTGTAGTGTCCCTTTCAATTTCGCTACCCAAGACCTGGAAAGAAGCATGCCAAACCTTGGAGGAATATCTGCTACAACAAAATCCATCAAAACATTCTTCATTGGGAGCTGATCCAGACTCACAACCAAGTCTTTGATGAGTCCTATACATCTTACTCTGCTAGAATCCAACGAATAGAGATCATGGTACTGTCGAGTGATGTCCAGACCAAGCTTATCCATGATAGCTTTGGGCATGAGATTGTGAGAAGCTTCGGAATCGAACATGGCATTATGTAACACAAAATCATGCAATCTTAAACTGATATAAAAAGGTGGCACATCACTATCAGGAGACTCACCATTCGATGCTGGCCCAAAAATCATTTCAGGTTGATCACCTTCGACATTCACCATGTCGGACATTGGGTCCAAATTCAACATTTTAGATACTTGTCCTCTATAATTGTTGTTCTTCATTATTTCAGTCAAGGGGATGGATACCTTCAATTTACAAATCTCATTCTCCAAATTAAAAGCGGGAATCTTTTTACCTCTTTGACTGGGATTTCTTTCCTTTCCTTTTATTTCGATGCAACTTGCTGATGTGATTATTCTGCTGATGGCGATTTGCTGCTCTCTGGATCAACCGCCTCCTTTCCTTTCCTTTGTGCAACTGATGAATCATTCTTTGATGCTTCAACATCCTTCCTTTTCTGAATTGGTTTGACCAGCACATCTATGTTTCTAAGTGAATATCACTACTGTTGGGCTGACAAAGCATTCATATAGCCTCTTTGGTATTCATCTGATTCTTCCTCCAAGATGATATCATTTGCTAGAATGAAATCTACATCTTTGTGTACAACCGAACTTTCTGCATACTCCTCCTCCTCAGTGAGATAAATAGGCAAATCATCAGGAGTAAAGAGGTGATTTTCTTCACCTATTACATTCCCGTCCTCATCTGATTCCGCTCCATGCACAAAATTTTGCTGCAAAGGTGTCTGTACTGGCTGTTGTGCTGTCTGCTCTTGGGCTCGCTAATCTCTCTGTCTTATTCTATATTGTGGTTGTTGTTGACCACGAAAGTTAGGATTTCTAACTTGTGGCTCCGGTTTGTCAAGTTTCACCCTTTCAAGCATCTGCTCTACCTTCCGAAGTAGCTGATCTACAGAGGAAGACTCTTCTTTTGCGGTGACCTTCTTCTCTGCTTTTGCTCTAGCCCTCTTGGTCAACAGATTTACTTCAATGCTGACCGCTATCTTCTGCATGTCTTCCATTGTGGCCAGTTCTCTCTCTCTTAATTGATAAGCCATGTCAACATCAAAACGATCCGGGAACTTCACCATGGCTAGTCCCACAGGTGGCCTTAGATGATCTGGAATTTTGTTATAAACTGAATTGAATCTAATGCAATAGTCTTGGACCGACTCACCAATGTTTCTTTTGATTTGCTCATATTCGGCCAGAATTTGAAGAGGATTCTTTTTCACTTCCCAACGGTTTAAAAATTGTCTTTGTAGGTCAGCCAAGGTAGCGATGCGTGCAGCTGGCAAACCTCTGAACCATTTCCTCACTTCACCTGCAAATGTTTGTACAAAAAGTCTCATTGCCACATTCTCCGCATCGATCTCATGAGGTTCATAGAAGTCTGCCATTCTGTCCACATGTTGCTGAGTAGTAATGCCATTAGGAGTGCCATCAAAAAATGAGATTTTGCTTTGATAATCTGCAGGCATATCATCTAGAACTTGAGGCAGAACAAGAGGTGCAAAACGGGCAGCCATCACTCTTGGTGGATTTGTCCTTGGAGGTGTTGGAGGAGTGTGCACAGTTTGTAAGGGGCTAGCAATTGGAGTTTGAAGCTAAGCTACAATGTAGTTATCAATCGATCGGTTAGCCCTTTCTGTCTCCAAGTCTACAAGAAACTGTGGATTGTGGACAGTAGAGTCGACCGCCCTTTCAGACTTGGTTTCAAACAACGATAGTTCAAACTGCTCATCAAACTCTAGCTCTTCAAGATACTCAAAAATGTCGGGGCATGAATGGGATTTGAACATGGGAGATATAGAGCTTTCTTGACAATGAATTCTTGAAATCAAATTGGGATTTTCGTAGATGTGTAGAGGATCTGGATCTGGATTAGCTCTAGTATATCTTCTAGAAGCCAACGTGCTATTGAGAAAAATCAAAGGACACAACCAACTTTACTCAACCTATCAAATCCTAAAATTATCATCCGGAAGCTTAGAATTATCAAGAAGTAAGGGAATTGATTTCTTCCCCAGCGAAGTCGCCACTATGTTAGCACCTAAATTCACCTTAGGCTGAAGGAAGGCAAAATCCAGGGTAACCACAAATCACGCTCAGTCTGGTAGCTAGCCCTACTAGAACAGGAGAGGGCTCTCTCCGAGTCACGCTCAGTGAATAAATAAACGATATGGCCTGAGATGACTTACTGTGAAATATTGATCTTAGGCTAGTAAGTGAATATGGATACAAGAAGTGATTTTTATGAATGACTGTGTTTCTGGGATGGTATGGGACCAACAGACAACAATGAGCAGAGGATGAAATACAAAGGCACAGATTACTCCGTGAGGCAAGACAGGCAGAAAGTCTAGCAATTTAGTTTGAAATAGCACGGAATGGAGAGATTGCTTAGGAGGGTGAAAAGGGCATATGCACATGAATCCTTTTCAACAGAAGAAATAACACTGAACATGAAATTTTCCCACAGGTAGAGCAATAAAATTGAATTCTACCTTATCTAACTTAGAAAATTTCACTGGACATGAATATGAAATGAACTATGAAACATAACGAAATACATATGAACATAAGAGACACATTTTCTACACTCACAACCATATGAATCTCATGAAATAGAGCCACTGCCTTTCATTAATCCTCTGTCAAAATATACAATGAAGAAACAAAGTTTCTTTCCCACAGTCTCCCAGAAGTTACAAGCCAACCAACCCTTTGCAAATAGTTTGCATACAATATATAGAATGTGCCATGAGGAAATAGAACGCCCAAGGGTTGGGGAGTTACTCAAATCATTACAAAATGGAGGTGGAAAGCCAACCATTAGCTACAGGTGCAGCGTTACAAAGATGACAAATGGCTTGGGTGACTGTTTGCCTTCCTTTTCCACTTGCATAGAAGCCAATCTTGAGTGAAAATACTTTAAACCTTGCTTTATGTGCCGAAAAAGTGAAATGTAGATGAGCGGGCCCACTTGGAGAAGTCGTGAATCAAAATTTTGCGAAACGGAGGTGAAATTGGCCTTTTTCCCTATATGCGCTGCGCCACTTTCTATATGTGCCGTGCCACTTTGGAGCCTGTTTTGAGGCACTTGCAGGAGTCCAAAATGTGCCAAAGTGTGCTTGTTGGAAAGCCTGTCCTGTCTACTTTCCAACCCAAGTGGAATTTCTGAATTTGGTGCTCTTTTTCCCCTCCAAATCTTCATTCTCCCAAGACTGCTTCTTGTGTGTCAAAATAGGGGTAGAGAGGCCATTTTTTGGGTGTTTTTGACCTCCTGGAGACTCAAATCATGCCTGAATTTCTTGTCCAAGCACCAGTAGTCATGATTTTGCATGCTGAATCCAAAAATGCAAGCCATTTTCCATTTGGAGCTCCCAATTCTAAGCGCCGCGCTAGTGGCGCGACACATAGGGAGAAAAAACCTGTGTTTTGACCAAAAAATTACCATGTGACCAAAATTGAGGCACTGTACTGGGCCACAGAAGCTTCAGCCAAGATTCAAAGCCGATCTTGCTCTTTTGCCTCTTTTGTCTCTGTTGTTGCTTTGCTCAATTTTGCCTTCAAGCTCCTTATCCGGGCCTTTGTACTCATGTTCCGTGCCCTGTAATGATAAACCATCCTTCTCAGTATGGTTTTGTCTCTATCGGCCTTCTCCAGCAGTCTCTCCAGGTGTATATTAATCCGCTCGAGCCAGGACTCACGGTCATTGTTGATCTCTTGCTCCAAGGTAGTGAGCTCGATCCTCCTTTGTTGGGCAGCTTGTCGATTCTCACAGATGTTTTGCAGCTCCATGATCTCATGCTGGTCCTCAAGCTGTTTGTTCCTCTAATCCAAATACTTGATGATCCATTTGGCCCTCTCCACATTGAGAGACAAGTCTTGGATCTCCGTGTTCTGCTCCTGAATAGTCATCCTAAGTCGGGCACTCTCCACATCTGCATCATTATCCTGAATGAGGATGAAATCGGCCTCCTGTCCACCTGATGGCCCCTGATCATGCATGGGCCTCTTGCCCTTGTCCTGTACCTGTGTAGTCGATGCTGAAAGCGAGGCCCCTTCCACTCTGGGTGGAGATAATACTCGCTTTGCTGCTGCGAACAAGTGCCTACTGCCTCTCTGATATGCCAAGAATATTGGCATCGTAGTGGTCTCATGGCACTCATACTGATGAGAAGGACCACCTATCTCATGATCTAGCTCTGATAGTACCTGTGAAGTGCTGAAGAGGTCACGGGAGATGAAGTCCTCCCAAGCAATGCCCTGTAATCCCAACTGATGATCCACCAAAATCCGGATAAGAGCGAAGTGATAAACACTGTTAAGCTGTTGCTGAGGGGTGTTATGCTGCATGAAGGTGTTCATCCTCTCTATGTTCCTGCAAATGAAAAATGGGAGGTTCATCATCCTCACCCTGGTAAAGTGCATGAGCAACCTGATGTGATAGGCATATAGTCGAGAGAACCTCCCCTCACAGCTGAAGTACTTCATGATCAATTTCACGAGTGGAGCATACTCATCTTTCAAATTTCTGAATGGGAAGACTCTTGTGAGCTGACTCAAGAATCTGGCCTTAATGTAAGGCTCGTAGTGTTGCATATCCACCTTCTTCTTCTTATGCCACTGTTCTCCAACATTTGGTATGCCTGTTGCCAATGAGATAGTTTCGGGTGTCAATGTGAAGGTGACCCCGGCCAAGATAGACTGACATCCATGTAGGTGAAGCACAAAAAGATGGGCCAACTCATGATGAACACTAACATTAGCCACCCTTTGACAAAATTCAAAACATGTTAGGTGCTGGAAACATGACATGGCAAGAGGGCATGCTTGTAATTCAGTGAGGGTAGTGGGCTCATCCCTAACATGTTTGCCACTCTTGTGATGTTTCCTGGGAGCCTGCTCTTCCGAGGTTGAATCACTTTGTGTCTCCATCTCATACTCTGATGAATGATGTGATGCCATGACTGCTGTGTATACTGTACTTAGGCTGCCCTTTGATGATGGTGTGAAGCTGGGTGCTCTTATGATATCTGTCACCTAGGGGAACAATGAAAAGGGAGTATTAGGAAGGGAGTAATATGGTGAGAATAGGGGTTATGGGGAGAAGTTTGTTTAGGGATATGTAGGGGGTTTGGGTATTTGATAGGGTAGGGTTTTGGGGTTTTGACAAGGTAGGGTTTTGGGGTGTTATGTTGACAAATAAGAGGAGGGGAAAGGGAATAGGGTTTGGTAGTGTTTTAGGGTAGGGATAATAGGAAAAATGAGATAGGGAGGATAGGGAAAAATGGTAGGTGAGGGAAAAATGGTGGGTGAAAATGGAACCTTGGCCTCAATACCACAATTATGAAACCCTAGCAACAATGGCCTTTGGTGTTTTCTTGTGGTTGATTTTATGAGTTTTGTTGCATTCAAACATAGCCATAAACTACCATATCATTTATAAACTTTGATGAAAAAGTCATGTCATAGAGCCTACCCGTCAATTTGAGGGGCTTCACAAGAAATTTGAGGAAATTTGGCACGGTTTTGGCCCTTTGTGGGTGTGCGCCGCGCCCTGGGTGTGCACTGTGCCCGTTGAAAAAATGCACTGAGGGGTGGCTCTGTGTGCACTGCGCCCTCTGTGTGCGTCGCGCCCCTGTGTATATGCGCCGCGCCCTGAAAACTACCTCCTACTTTGCTCCGAACACGCACGATGCACACTCAAACACTTTGCAATGTCTCCCTATGAACTTGATTTTCACAATGGCTTTGATTTTGGTGAAAACTTGTATATAAAGACTTGGAAGTCATGGGGTTAAATTTTTGCTTCTTCAAAAACCCATTTTTCTAATGTTATGTTTTGACACTTTTTCACTGACTTAAAGCAACGCTGATTTTCACTTTTCCCTTTGAAATTTTAGCTCAAATGATGAAATTTTCGGCACTCTTTGCATGGATTGCATGACAGGACATTTGGCCACGGAAACCATGACTGCATCTGAAGAAATCAACTGACGACTTTTTTGAAATTTTTATCACAAATGACACTGTTTGACTTTTCTTCGAAATAGAGTTTTGAAGAAGAGTTGAAGTCTATCCACATGACGATGAAACTCTCTGAATCATAACTTTGTAAGGGCCTCACTCTGGCCTGCATGGCTTTGTTTGAAGACCAAATTGATTAATCCCTAGACCTAATGATCGAAAATGACCTTTGTCCATTAAACTACCAGACCTTGACTGTCATGGACTTTGGTGATCATTGACAAAAGACTTGAGCCAGCAGGAGCCAGACATGAGGGGAAGTGAATAGCACGACCTTTTCCGTCAGATTATGGCATGCCCCTAGTGGAATGCAGCTGAGTGAATGGAGCAGGACACCTAAAAATGAAATGCATAAAGAGTTTTGATCTCTGACGGAGGACTGACCAGACCGACTCTAACATTGGCTCCAATGGAGGATGGTAGCTCCTTGGAGGTGCCAAGAACAACAAATCTTTGGAAGAGCTACATAGTGCCTTCGTTCATTGGGCTATGGAGTCATTATTTTGACAAACAACAGAGGACTCTGAGTCATTTATGAAACTGGAATGACCAAAAAACTGACTTAAATTTGACATTGAATGACTTGAAAACTAACTTGACAAACTCTAACAAAACTGAAATAAAAATGGTATTTACAATGACAGTGGAAGCATCGTTAATAACTCAGAAATGGTACCGCTTGAGAAGTCGACCATTGATCGACCCTCCTGGACAATCTTCCCCATTCATTTCCTTCAGAAGAAAGGCATTCTGACCCCGATATGCTGCAATCTTGAAAGGACATTTCCAAAGATTCTTGAACTTACCGTGATTACCTTTCTCCTCATTCCTTGCATCCCACTTCAGCACCACATCATCCACCTAAAAGTTGTCCACCTTTGCCTTTCTGTCATAAATTTTCTTGATTTTCTCTTACAATTTGGATGTGTTCTTGAAAACTTCTTCTTTGGTCTGCTGCAAGTGGACCATTTGATTCAACCTTCTTTGCATGGGATCTTCTTCACTGCTGTCCTCCTGAAGTAGTTTGACTATCGGGGCAGCGAGAGATGAAGGAAATACTGTATCAACTCCATAAACAAGCTCGAAAGGTGATGTGCCTATGGATTTATTCTAACTGACCCGATCTCCCCAAAGTGCATTGACCAACCTCTTGTGCCAGCGCTTCTTATTTATTTCCAACAGCTTCTTGATCATGTTGACCAATGATTTGTTCGAAGACTCCGCCAATCCATTGCCTTGCAGATGATAGGCATTTGAGTGACCCAAGATGATGTGATATTTATGACAAAACTCTACCATTCTTTTTGATTTGAAAGCTGCTGCATTATCAGTGATTAGCTTATTCGGGCAACCAAAGCGAGACAAGACGTTATTTTCAAGGAATGAAATGATTACCGGATCAGTAGCTTGTCTAGTGGGAATTGCCTCGATCCATTTCGTGAAATAATCTGTTGCTGTGAGGATCCATCTATGCTGACCGGAAGAAGCGGGATGAATTTCACCAATGAATTCCAATCCCCATTGCTGGAAAGGAGCACTTACCTCTATGGGCTTGAGTGGTAGAGGCTGTAACTTCTACTTTCCTTCGAAAATCTGACACTTATGACATCACTTGACCATCTTATATACATCAGCAAACAATGTCAGCCAATAGTACCCTGCTATCAGAATTTTATTTGCTGTTGACTTCCAAAAAAGGTGACCACCACAGTCTCCTTGGTGGCAGTCCTCCATGACCTTCTTTGCTTCCTTTTCCACCAAACAATTTAACAGAATTCCCCCGGGATCTTTCCAATACAGTGCAGAATTTAGAATGCAAAACTTGGCAGCCTTCAACTTGAGTGTTCTCGCTTTGTTTCGAATCATGCCGGGCGGTGGTGACAAATTTTTAAGCACATATGCGATATCTGAATACCATGGAGAAAGAGCAAACATTTCAGATATCTGAATTAAGGATCCTTCCTCATTCTCATCGGACATAGCAGTGATCAGGTTTATGTCCAAGGCGTGCAAGTTTGGTTCGGCCATTAACTTTGCCAATCCCTGTGCTTTAACCAGCTTTGTGGGCTTTATTTCCACATCATATTCCAGCAAGGCTGCAATCCACTTGCCTCGTCTTCCTTTCAGATTGGTCTGTACTAAAACATCTTTGACAGCAGTGTTAGGAACATAGGCCAAAATATGAGAATGTAGAATATATACCCGGAAATCTTTCAGTGCCTTCACAAGTGCCAGGGCTTGCTTCTCAATGATGCTGTACTTTAAAGCTGCATCTCTTATAACTCTGCTGAATAATGCCATATAAGGGATACATAAGGCCAGGTGTGTCTTGTTGGGGAGCACTAGTATTATTCATAAGGAAGAAGGACGATACTCTTAGATTATGCATTGATTACAGGTAGATGAAAAAGGTGACTTTCAAGAATAGGTTCCCATTGACTCAAATTGATGATTTGTTTGATTAGTTGAAGGGAGCTACAATATTTTCAAAGTTCAGATCAAGATATCATCAGGTGTGCATCAAAGAACACATCTACAAGATTTCATTTTGTACAAGGTATGGACACTATGAGTTTGTGGTGGATCCTTTTGGTCTTACCAATGATCCAACCACCTTCATTTGTTTAATGGACAATGTGTTGCGCCCTTACCTGGATAAGTTTGTGATAGTCTTTGTTGATGATATATTAGTATATTCAAAGAATGAGGAGGAGCATGCATAACACCTAGTAGAAGTATTGTGACTGTTGAGAGACCATAAGTTGTATGCCAAGCTTAACAAGTGTAGCTTATTTCAGACTTAGGTTCATAACTTGGGACATGTTGTTTCCAAAGAAGGGATAGCATGGTATCTATAAAAGATTAAGGTTGTCATGGAGTGGCCAGCTCCAAATAATATGATGAGGTTAGATCATTCATGGGATTAGCAAGTTATTACAGGAGGTTCATCAGGAACTTCTCTAAGATTGGTTATCCTATCACATATTTGTAGAGGAAAGGGAATAAGTTCGAATGGACTGTTGAGTGTGCAAATAAAGTTTGATTAGTTGAAGAAGTTGCTTAGCAATGCTCCATTTTTGAAGATTATAGATACTGAGGTACTTATTTGACCAACCCAATATGAACGCAAGGCAAGTTAGATGGTTGGCTACTCATAGTGAGTTTGATTTTGAGATTAGGTACATCAAAGGTAAAAAGAATTGGGTTGTGGATGCTCTCAGTAGGAGAGTGTAGGTGAATCATATTTCAATTGTGAGCTCTTATGGGACAAATTTACATTAGCAAATCATACATTTAGGGCAACATGATGGGAAGTACTAGCAACTGAAGCAAAGATTGTAGCAACAAGGTGAAGGTGATAGGGATGAGGAGTATCACCTCACAACGGATGGCTTGGTTAGATTCAGGAGCAAGATCTATGTGCTTGAAAGTGGTGAAATGAAGAAGCTTATCTTGAGGGAGTTTCATGTCAAGCTATATCCAAGCCACACATGATAATAGAAGAATTTGACAGCTATCAAGAAGTTTTACTATTGGCCAAATTTGAATAAAGAGGTGACTAAGTTTGTTGCAAGGTGCTTGGACTGTTAGCAGGTGAAATTTGAATGAAAGCATCTAGCTGGTTTGTTGCAGCCCATTTTGATTCTAGAATGGAAATGGGAGGGAATTTCCATGGATTTCCTTGCATGTTTTCCTAGGACATCAAGGAAACATGACTCCATCATGGTTATGGTTGAGAGGTTGAGAAAGGGAGCTCAATTCATTGTTGTGAAGTCTACTAATATAGCTAGTGAAGTTGCTCAAGTATTGATTAAGGAGATAGTTAGGTTGCATGGAGTTACCAAGAGGATTATATCAGATATATATGCCAACTTCCAGGTTTTGGAAGGAATTGTTTGCAGGGTTGGGGATAAAGTTAGCCTTTAGTACAACTGATCATTCGAAGACATACGAACTGACAAAGAAGGTTAACAAGATTCTTGAGGATATATTGAGGATGTATGTCATGCATCAAAAGAGGAGGTTGGAGGAGTATATTCCACTGGTGGATTTTGTTTATAATAATAGGTATCAAGAATCCTTGAAGATGAGTCCATTTGAGGCACTCTATGGGTGGAGTTGTAACACTCCTATTAGTTAGAGTGATCCAGTGAGCACAGTGTTGATCGGACCTAATACGTTGAGGGAGATGGAGCAGGAGACGTAGGTTATCAGAAATAATTTGAAGGAAATACATGATAGACATAAGAGCTTTGAAGATCAACATAGGGTGTTCAAGGAATTTCAGGTTGGGGAGCATGTGTAGTTGTGTATCAAGCCCTATAAGAGCTCTGTGAAGATTGGGTCGTGTGCCAAGTTGACACCTTAGTATTGCAGGCCTTTTGAGATCCTTGAGAGGATTGGACTAGTTTCCTACATACTTGCCTTGCCTCCATCTGTGAAAGTCCATAATGTTTTCCATGTTTCATTGCTTAAATATATATACTAGATGTTGATCATGTGAATGATTGGTCTATATTTTAGGTGGAACTACAAGGAGATTTCCAACAATATCCTTAATGCATCTTACAATGTAAGAAGCTCATGCTCTGGAACTGAGTAATAGAGCAAGTTAAAGTGTAGTGGGTGCAATTTGGGCTCGATGAGGCTATTTGGTAGATGGTTGATCCTATGTGGGAATTATATCCTTCTTAAATTTCCGGTTGAAGCAAATGAGTTTTTGGTATTTAAAGGTTCAATAAGTAGTATGTTTGTCATGTTTTCAATAGTTTGTCATTGTAAATACTGCAATGAGTTGTGTTATAAAGCTCCAATTATAAGCAATATGTTTTGTTCTCAGTAGTTTTGGTTGGTCATAAGTGTCAAAGAACACCAAGGACGATGTCCCCCCAAGGGGGAGGGGTTTATAACAGTCCCAGGTTAAGTTTCCATGTAAATAAAATAAAAACAAGGTCATGAGACACATATTCCAAGATGAATGGAGGGGAAAATTATTTTATTGGGAACCACTTATGATTTATTATTGGCTATGGAAATTGGCATTGGCATTGGAAAAAGAAAAAGGAAACAAATGGCAATTTAATACAATAAATAAAGGAAAATAGGAGAAGGAAGAGGAAGGGATAGGAATATGCATGCAAAGGAAAATGAAGGAAAAGCAAAGGAAAAAGAAAATAAAATGGAGAGAGAACATACACACACACACTATTGGACATTCTAGCATTCACTTAGAGAAGAGAAGAGCAAGAGAGAGAGAACAAGCACTTGGACACAAGGATGACTCAAGCAAACAAGCAAGGAAAGAAGGGGATCATAAGAGGAAGTTTGGACAACAACAAGAAGGGGCATATAATAGTTGTGTATTTGCACGTAATAGTGTGCATGTGTGATTTAGAATGTTGGGATTTGATGCATTATCTATGCATTGGTTTATTGGTCATGTTTGTTGTCATTGACATGGTTTTTTCCTAAATTGACAATGGTGTACAACCTTGCCTTTCTGTAACACCCTCCTCCCACATTTACTCACCAACAACTTGATTTTCTCTTTGAATTTATTCAACCCCAGTTTGAATATTTGCTAGCAGCTGATGCGCTCAAGGATTTTTATGATCTCAGGGAGCTATATCCACCTTTTTAGGGATTTTGGAGGGAAGCAACCCTCTTTCAAAGGAGGTTTCCCCTCAATCAATTTTGTAAAAATAAGAAAGCCTAAGGGATCAATATGATTCATAATTTTTTGGAGTAGATATAGACTACTATGGGATAGAAGCTCAAGCTTGTCACTTTCATTTCTCTTGATCATGTACTTGAACACTATTTCCTATTAATGAGAAGTCTTATATTATCTTCCATCTCAGCTTGTTCTAGAGGGCTAAGTCCCCTCGAGTTAGGGCCAAACCCAGAGGCTCTAGTCTCTCTCATGTGTACTTTATTTATGAATTTTATTTCCTAACAACATTCCCTTCCTCTCTTATCAACAATTATTTATAAATATTGCTTGTGCAAGTCTATCTACCACCTCTCTTGTGTGGAGTGTGGTTGAGGCTAATGTATTGGAAAGCCAAAAATATATAGTTGCTTTCTTTTGCAAATTGTTATTAGTACTCTTATTGCATCTCTGTATTTTGCAAGCTACTGATTGGTTAGTAGTTCCCTTTATGCACAAGAAGTATAATCTCTGGTGGATGTAGGCCTAGTGAAAATTTCCAGATAGGTTGTCTTTCCAATGCAATAATTATATTCTTAATACAATTCAACTCATCCTTTCTTCGTATTTTCAATTTTATGCAAATTACATCATTAACATGCTTTAGTGGTTTGGAAAAGTTGTGTAACTTTATTTTGTGTGAAAGTACTATTGTTGATCTGCAGGGTTGGTATTGTCATTCACTCTTCATCCCACCACCATCTCCCTTTATTCAACCTCAACAACTCCCTCAAAGAACTATTCACCAAGAGCACATTTCTGTGTTATTAAAGGCCACCATGTGCATATATTATTTTGCAAGATTCCCGCCTGAGGGGTATTAGGATTGGAAAAGGTATCATACAACCTTAATTTAGCCTCCATTAATCTTCCCTACCTTCATAACACCTTTTTCAGACTCAAAATGCTCATGGATTCAATCCTGTAGCCAAAAAGGAAAATCTTATAACATCCTATTCCAAATGTCTCATACAGCCTTAATTTAGCCTCCATTACCCTTCCCTACCTTCATATCACCTTTTTCACCCTCAAAATGCCCATGGATTCAATCCTCTAGCAAAACAGGGCAATCATGTAGCATCCTGTTCCAATCTTATAGCAATCTTGTAGCATCGTGTAAACTTGACCAAAATTAACCTTGAAGCTTAATTTTTTCCTCCTAGCCTTCAATAATGTCCCCTAGGATATGAAACCATGAAGTCCACTTAGGACTTGTCTTTCTACCAGTGCAACACATTTCAACAATTAGGGTTAGTGGGAAGATTTATGAATTGGATAGCACAATAATGATTTTATTGGTTATTTCATGAAGTATCTAATGAACTCTATCAATGGATCTGACCTTTTTGGAATGCAGTGATTTATTACATGCTCTTTCCTTTATGCAAGATATATTAGTTTGCTTTCTTTATCCATAAGTTAGGGTTTTTATTTCAAGCATTGTTATTTCCATTCCATAGACTATGTTTTATTTTAATGCAACATTTACATTATGTAGGTAGCTTAGCATTTACATTTATACAAGTAATATAACCTTTACATTTATGCAATTATGGTTAGAATTTACATTTGAGCAAGCAATATTTCCATTTTTTCAAATAGAGTAACATTTCCAATTTTGAAAAGTAGGTTACAGAAGTCTCCTTTCATGCAATTTATTTCCTTGTAAATTTAGATTCAATTGATATAGTGGTATTTGTGTACCTTGTTCTAGTTCATTGATTGAAAATAAGTCAAGTAGAGATAGTCTATTGTGCATATAGCACTATAACCTATTAAATTTGTACGAACCCCGGGTTAAAGATGGTAGCCTTGGGAGTTGCAACACTCTTGTTGCAATACTGACACTCATCAGTTTTTGGCGCCGTTTCTGGGGAGGTGTCCAAGTAGGTGTTGTTTATGCTTATAACTACTTTCTTTTTTATTTTTCTTTTTTCTTTGCATCAATTTTGCTTGTCTTAAAAAAAAATTAAAAAAAGAAGAAGAGAAAAACATGAAAAGCACAAATTATTTCATGCCTCGTAGGAGTAGTAATAATCAAGGGAAATTCCTACCAAAACCCCTACCCCTTCCAGCAGTCAACCATCACTCTTCTTTGGTGACTGTGAACTTTCTACTCTTACCACAAAAGAGTTAGAGAATCCATTAGGTACGCAGTAAGAAATGTTTGAACATCCCATAGGGGAGATACAAACTTAGCTCTTTCATATCCGAGAAACCAATGGGAAGGACATAATGAAAAACATAAGCCCCACTACTCTCCCACACTTCCATGGCCTAGCCTATGAGGACCCTGATACATTCATGTTTGAGTTTTTTGTGGTTTGTAGACCTATGATTACACTTTTTATGAGAAAAAATTAAAATTGTTTCCTTCCCCCTTAAAGATGCAACCTTGCATTGGTTCATGAATCTGGAAGGAGGCAACATCACCACCTAGGCTCAAATGTAACAAGATTTCAATCAGAAATATAGGGACTACTGCACATCAAGGGAAACCAAGGAGGATATCTTTCGGATGAACTTAGGGCCATATGAATCTTTAGAGGATTATGGAGAGAAATTTCAACTCAATTACAAAAGAGCTAACTGCACGCTTGACCCAAAATCCTTGAAGCCTGTACTTCTCCGCGGGATTAGTGAGGATTTGATGGAGACCCTTAATATGCTCTTTGGAGGAGATATTTACCATTTAAACTATGAATACATCAAGATAGTATTCAAAAATAATTCTAGGGCTAAAAGGAAGAGGGGTAGGTCTAGTCAAATCTTGATTAAATCTTCTCCCTCTACCTCAACCATAAAAAATGAAATAGGGAGCATGCCAGGATACTTTAAGAGTGAGATGTTGCACACCTTCACATTGAAAATGGATACTATGTAGATCAAACAGAAGTAAGAAGACATGGAAAGGTCAATGGCTATCTTTTTCCCTAGATGCCCCAAGTGGCACCCCATAAACGAGTGCCCACTAAATGTCATAGAGGTCTGTTCTGTTTGTGAGGAAAAACACGCAACTGAAAGATGTCCCTCTCTTCTAGTCCTGAAGGATGTATATCAAGGGGTAGAGAGTGGATTTGAGCAACTCTACTTCATTAACTAAAGGAGGACACAAGTCCCTCAACCATACCAATAAGGCATGCAAGGTGCACATTATCCTTCTTTCAATCCAAACTAGAATGCACCCTTTCAGCCTTGGTACCCTCCAACTAATTCATCTTGGTATATGCCCTCTCCTTGGTCCTATAATCCTTAGTATCCTCATTAGTCTTTCAATCCAGCTTTTCAGGCATATCAACCTCAACCTCCTCAACGGGGAAATCCTTCACAAGGGTGGAGGCCTCAAGAAACCCAACCTCCTACCTTAATGACTCCTCCTCCACCTCAACCACAACTACCCCACAATAATCCACCCAAGCAACCTCCGATGCTTGCCCAATCGAATCTGAATCTGAACAAAAAGAAGGCCTGAGAGGTCTATAGTGGGGAAACATCGTATCCTGCTTATGCTATGGAAATATAGGAGATCAACCTTAGGTTTGGGAAGGTACTTCCACATGCTCACCCACCTTCTCCACTTGAATATATTGAAGAAGAGAAGGAAGATAATGTACCTCAAGCCAATATGCCTCCTATCTTGAAAGGTTGGTCCAACCCAAACAACACACCCTAGAAGAGGCTAAACTTCTAGGAGAACTGCAAAACCTGTGTTAAAATACCCCTTCTCTAGGCCATCAAAGGTGTCCCCATTTTCAACAATCTCATCAGGGAAGAATGTTTCAAGAGGCCTGGAAGAAGAAAAAGAGATGCCCCCACTATTAATGTTGTTGGGAAGCTGTGTGATCTAACGCTTTGAAGGGTTATCTATCCAAAGTACTTAGATCCTGGTATCCTAGTAGTGGATGTACACATCAACTATATTGTAGTTCCCAACACACTGATCGAACTTGGCTTTGTAATCAATGTCATGACTAAGGGAACTATGTTGAAGCTCAACCTCCAAGGAACCTTGAGAAAGACAACTACAATATTGCAACTTGCAGATAGATCCATAGTAACCCCCAAGGGAATTATTGAGTATGTGATGGTCTCCATCGACTCCTAGGAATATCCCACAAATTTCCCCGTCCTCCAATGCAAAACCAAGTTTAATGGGTACCCTCTCATTCTAGGTATACCTTGGTTAGCCATGGTTGATGCTTACATTAGTTGCAATGCTGGAAACATGATCATTAAAAATGGGCATCTCACAAAGAAACTTGTACTATATCCCCTTGCTCAACCCTTTGTTGAGCATGATTTACTTTTATGCGTAGAGGAAGAGGAAGAAGAATATTTTTCTCAATCATTCCTCTACCTAGTTTGTAAATTATACACTACTGTAGGAAGTAGGCAACTAGATGAGGATGACCTTACTGATCACTTGTAAAATCAACCTCCTGCTGCCATGCCAATTGATGAGCTAGTGAAAGAATCCTTAGGGAAACCTAAGAACAATCCATGGGATGAATTGTTTACTACCAATTTTGATCCATATCATGCTAATATTGTGGAAATTGGTCCATCTAAAAATCTAAAAATCAACCCTTCCCTCTTAACAGAGAAAAAAGAGAAACTATGCACTATATTGAGACAACATCTCGATGCTTTTTCTTGGAATTATAAGGAAATGAAATGGGTGCATCCCTTAGTTTGTACCCATCTTATTTACATCAAGGATGGATATAAACCTTTGTGCCTACCTCAAAGGAGAATGAACCCTTCCCTTAAGGACATTGTGAAAGAAGAATTGCAAAAACTACTAGATCTAGGATTGTTACACAGTAATTTGTCACCATTGGTCACCGTCCCTGTTACCCCTGTTTTCGTACATTGGAGGATACATTCTGGGACCTGTGAGCAGTGACATAG
>APFE031147081.1:75846-101429 GCA_000404065.3 Pinus taeda | reverse complement strand
CCCCCCCCCCTCACAGTATTATTTCCAACAGACCAGCCTCAACAAGCTGTTGTGGGACCAGCATAGGGACCCTCTCTAGACCAAAATCTCACAACCAAGAAACCGTATCCAAAGTTTTTTAGTTGTCCGTTCTTTCCTCTAGTTAGTTGGCCTTTTACATTTGCCAACATAGCCTCGTACCAATTGAATATGGTACCTCGATAATAGTCTACAGCCATTTGCATCTGGGATCCAGTAGCTACATGCAATGCTGCACTCCCGCATAGTCTGGTGACAGTGAATGCAATAACCTTAAGTTCAGGATGGTCGATAGTTTTAATATCGATCTGTTTGTCCTTTGTTTGATCATTGAAAAACTCTAATCGGAGACTAACGACAGACTGGCCAACTGGCCTAGTCCCGAAAAGAGATAATCATTCGCCTCTCTTGGGCAAACCAGTCAAAAAAATATGTCCTCTAGCTCAATTTCAAGCTGGTGACCACCAATCATGAAACACTGGTCCTTTATACTCCACCTATCTACCAGCCATTGCAAGAAGTCTACTTGGGCCCTCATGCCTGGTATGGCCCAGAACTTAAACAGTCTGCATGCTCTCAATGCATTCAATGTGGGTGGATGATTTATTGTGGTAAGATCCACATCTTCATGCTTGCGTTCCTGCCAAATAAGCATTTTGTATGTCCTACAATGCAAAAAAGACGTATTAGAACAATTTAGTTCGAAAATTTTTCGGCGGAAATGGAAAATTTTGAATTTTTAAAATCCATTACGTGGGGTCCGCACCCAGTGGTTAAAAAGAGTGTGTAGGTCCACACTCGTTGTGAGCAATAGGTGCAGACCCATGACATTTTTCTTTGTAGAAAAAAGTCGGGGTCCGTAGGGGCCGCATGTTGCACCTACGGACCCCCGCGAGCAATTTTATAAACCAAATTCTCCTTTAAAAATCAATTTTAAAGCCTAAAAATGAAATGTAAATAGTTGAAATGTAAGATAAGGATGATTTGGATTACTTAGAGCTGACGGTTTTCAATTCCAACGAACAGATTTTCCAGAATCTTCACAAGAAGTTTCTTACGTTTTTATTTATCTTAAAACAGGTATGAGTAATGTTTTGAGTTTTTGTGCAGAATATTGGATTTTTTGGGAAAAATTGATCATTTTAAACAAAGAGTACTTGTATCACTTTTTCGGGCTCTTTCAAAAACTTACGAAAAAGAGAAATATTGGAGTCCTCTTTAAGCTTTCTTCTGACTCGTAAAATATGAAAAGATTGTCGAGTTCTTTTCTTTTTAAACTCGTTAAATGGAATTAAAAAGGCAGTCCACTTACAACTCTTTTCTAACCATATAAACATGAAAAGATCGTTGGACTTTTGTCGTTTCAAGTTCGATACTGGTTCTAAAACGACATGTCTTCGATCGCTTTTTTACTTTTTCGGATCGGAGCCACTATTTATGAAAACTAGTCCTTGATCGTAATGCTTAAGCGGTTCTCTCAAGTATTATTTTATACTTTTTCAGGCTTGAGGGACACAAATTTACGAAAAGGAACACCCATGGAGTTTTCTTAAGTTTTTCTTCTAACTCCCTAAAATTGAAAAACATTGAGTTTCTCCTATACTAGACTCGTTAAAATTTAACAGTAAAGGACCTGTTCAATTTTAAACAGGAACGAACCACTCCTTCTTAGGGTTCAAATTTTAAACTAAGTTAGACTCATCCGAAGGATGAGCTTATAAACAAGAAAATGTTATCCTCCTCAAGCTTGTCAAAAATAAAGAGGTACTTGCCAGAAATGGTGGGGGAAAAGAGAGAAAAATGAACTTATTTGTTACACTTTGTGTTTTAGAAAAGCAGTTAACCACTCTTGAACACAACACTTTTTGTTCACCTGGGTTGGGAAATCCTTTTCCTAACAGTTAATCAAACCATATTGAAAGTCTTCAACCGGTTTCTGGGTATTAGCTTTGGGTCAATTGTCACCAAACCATCTACAGTGTCGTTATCTGTTCAAGAGGCCAGCTCAAATAAACCATTCATCTGCAAAATATCTATCATCCATTTTGACCATCCTTGAGTTAGTCCTTGCCAAATATATTTCTTCAAAACTTGATTTATGATTTCATGTTGTGGGCTTGCCTACGACAGATTGCTTTCTATCGACTTCAGCTCATTATCTAGAAAGATGATCTAGAAATTGTCAGTACCTTGGAATTTGCATGCCCTAATAGCAGGTTTCTCGCCTTTGACGATAGGTTGTATCATTGACCTTCGATCAAAGGACTCTATGACATGTTCGACATCAGCTCATTTATTCACATTTCATGGATTGTACTGGGTATTTTGAGAGCCATTGACATTACTAGTGGTTTCCCTCACACTTGTTAATAGTTCACATCATTGACTGGTAATCAAGTGGTTTCTACCATGTTCAACTTCGACACATTCATTCACATGGATAGAATCTTACTAGTTTGGGAAGCCGAAATCAAGACCCTAGATCTAGTTACTACCATCTAGGCTACGAGGAATTTTGTTATTCATTATATATTGGACTATTCATAAACAGATGGCTGCATCCATACTGTATCTACACATGTCTATACTCTTGATGTATTACAAAATCATTCCTGTATCGGAATAGTTTAGTTAGTTTTCTAGTCAGTTTTGATCTGAGTATGGGAATGCCTACCTCAACAATGATATGTTCACATATATATATTTTTCATTGAATTTTTTTACAGGTTCTGACTCAGGTGTCCACAGCATGATCTTTGAAATAATAAAGTACTTCACTCTTCATAGATGACAAACTCTATCTTCATCTATTACAGACTTCGCACTTTAGGGGGAAATCTGTTGCACAAAAAATTATCACCTTGACATTCTGAAATCTGTGTGAGTCCATTACCACTCATACTTTCCTCCTTTGCAAGTCTTAAGCCTCAGTTCTTCATATCAAGCCTTGAAAATAAGAGAAAGTCCTCAAAAGTCTCTAAAACTCTGGTTTCGCACTTTCTCTTAGCATTACCTATGGTCCCGCACCTGAAGTTCATGTTCCCTGCGTACCTGACCGCTCTGTCTCTATGTTATGAGTGCGAACCCCTGTAAAATTTAAAAAGGCACAAGTATATTCTTAAAAACTCACTTTGAGTCATTTCTAGAAGCTTCTGGAAGGAATCTTGAGGTGGCAAGTTCGCTCCCTTAAGGTCCATGCATCCCATGCCTTAAGGAACTAACCCCTTGATGTGAGGAGCTTATCCCTTTGAAGGAGGACTCTATCCCTTCATAGGTGGACTTGTAACATCCTTCCTCTACACTATAAAATGAAGCATTGGGCTAGTTACTAGGGAGGTTGAAAGCTGAATATTTTTGAGGTGAAATGCTGATGGAACTTAGTCTTCTTAATTGAACTTTTATGAGGAGAGATTACATACCTCTTTGATCTCATTTGGAAGAGTGTAAGGCTTTTCAAAGTAAAGGAGTCCTGTTTTAGACCCTGGGAAGAGCTTGTTCAACATCAAGGCTGAAAAGGTTGTAAGTTTCTTCTACTTCAAAGTTAATGGAAATAAGTTTGTTTTTCTCAATAAGCTGTGTTTTATGGTTTATTTTATGGATTCCTTGATCACCATAATGAACATGATTTATGATATTAACTATGCAGGTGTTATTTGATGTTTGCTTGTTTGTGATTGTAGGTTCTCAAAAGGAAACTCTTTTAGACGGTTGAAGGATGGCTGCTATAAACTAGCATTGGACTTAAGGTAGGGTCTAAACACCTCTATAGTTTTTATTTATGAATCGTATATGTTTAGAGAAAGATAGATTTATTTGTCTGCTTGTTGCTAGATAACTTTTTATACTAGGGAGATCAGCGTTGTCCGCAAGATGGATTTATCCGGCCAACAAATTGGTGACGCCACTGGGGAACTGAATTTGGTTTTTGGTTTTCCTTTGTCCTTGACTTGAGAAACTTGTTTTCGTTTCTGGTTTTTGCTTGATGTGTGTTGGATTGGGTACTTTTTAGGATCTGGATTATTTTTTGTTTTTTCGAAGTTTTCAAGGCACCACACTTTCTCTTTACGCGGGCATCTCCACTCTTTTCCTTTAGTACACAGAGAAGTACCACATCTGGTTCTTTTGGAAGCCTATGGACCCTGTAAAAATTTTTGAAAAACCTAAAATGTTTTCTTCCATTCAAGTTTAGGTTTTATTTACGGCTTTTAATGTCTACCCAAATCTGCATGTGTTCTGTCAAAAATCTCTTGTGAGTGAGTTCCATTGGTATTTTTGTTTTAGATGATTTTCTAGAAGTTTTGCATGCCTGGAATGGTTTTCACTTGGTCTCTGTAGTGACTCAAAGATCAGAAGCCTGAGAAACCTTAGATTGCCCTGGTGTCTTTTCGTCTTCTTTATGAGTCTGACCTGTTTGTGAAATCTGTCCTTTGTGAGAAATAGACTTACTTTTCTCTTTGCAAATCTTTGAATGAATTTGGTTATAAGTTTTGAATTTCATTTTTATAAAAGAAAACGTATTTGGATGTTTTTTTAATGATTTGTTATTCTGAACGAATTAATCCTTAGTTTACTGAACAACTAAGTAAAACGTCCTCAAAAAGAATTGAAGCTTTTATGTAATTAGCTTTTTAGAATTTTTTAGATCTCAAGATTAGTTTTGTAGTTTTGAGTGTTTTCTAGAACTTGTACATCTCTTTTGAAAGAAATTGTTTTTTGTAGTTTTGAGTGTTGAAAAAGGAAAGGGATTTATCATGAGCATAATTAGTAGTCTCGTTTTGAGTTCTTATTGAAAAGGACAAAATATTTTCTTTTCATTTACATGTTGAAAGAAAGATTTGTTTCTCAAAGAATTGCATTCTCAAACTCTTTCTTTTAGCTAGGAATTCATTGAAAGAAAACGAATTGTTTATCATTTTAGGTGCATTTTTTAGTGTTTTTGGAGTTGAGTCTTCACACCATCAAAGTTTCATTTCCGTACCTATTGACTTAAAGAAAAAGCCATAAAAGTAATGCTTAATTAAAATCAATCTTGCAATCTTTTTTATTTCTAGGGCTCTTATCACCAATATAGCTTAGGCTAGTATCTTGTGAGTGAGTTCCATTGGTATTTTTGTTTTAGATGATTTTCTAGAAGTTTTGCATGCCTGGAATGGTTTTCACTTGGTCTCTGTAGTGACTCAAAGATCAGAAGCCTGAGAAACCTTAGATTGCCCTGGTGTCTTTTCGTCTTCTTTATGAGTCTGACCTGTTTGTGAAATCTGTCCTTTGTGAGAAATAGACTTACTTTTCTCTTTGCAAATCTTTGAATGAATTTGGTTATAAGTTTTGAATTTCATTTTTATAAAAGAAAACGTATTTGGATGTTTTTTTAATGATTTGTTATTCTGAATGAATTAATCCTTAGTTTACTGAACAACTAAGTAAAACGTCCTCAAAAAGAATTGAAGCTTTTATGTAATTAGCTTTTTAGAATTTTTTAGATCTCAAGATTAGTTTTGTAGTTTTGAGTGTTTTCTAGAACTTGTACATCTCTTTTGAAAGAAATTGTTTTTTGTAGTTTTGAGTGTTGAAAAAGGAAAGGGATTTATCATGAGCATAATTAGTAGTCTCGTTTTGAGTTCTTATTGAAAAGGACAAAATATTTTCTTTTCATTTACATGTTGAAAGAAAGATTTGTTTCTCAAAGAATTGCATTCTCGAACTCTTTCTTTTAGCTAGGAATTCATTGAAAGAAAACGAATTGTTTATCATTTTAGGTGCTTTTTTTAGTGTTTTTGGATTCAAGTCTTCACACCATCAAATTTTCATTTCCGTACCTATTGACTTAAAGAACAACCCATAAAAGTAACACTTAATTAAAATTGATCTAGAAATCTTTTTTATTTCTAGGACTCTTATCACCAATATAGCTTAGGCTAGTATCTTGGAGTAGGGAGTAATTAACTCTCCAGGATAGTTAAAACAAACAAGTAGCTATATCTTGCGGTAGGAAATAAATCCAATTGTAATTGATACATTCTGGGAACCTTCTCTTAAAGGAGTCAATCACGAGATCATGTTCGAACCTTTGAGACAATCAAGTCTGTTTCATTGGGAAAGATAGAAGATTAGCGCGTATTATAAACAGTAAACCTCGGATTAACCACTGTTGAGGAGCCTGGGGTCACTTGTTGGTAAACCTCGAATTGATCATGTCGAGGAGCCTTCAAGGGGATTGAGCTTTGTTACTCTACCCTTGCGCGTAGATTGGATCGTAAACTGTTCCCCCAGTTGTATTTGTTGCTGTTGGTAACCTTAGTGTCCATAAACTTAAAATTATTTCCTAAGGTGACGATGAAGGACGGGTCTCACTGTAGTTGGAGCAGATGGCGACTAGACTCACTTGGACTCTCTAGGGGGTTCTCTTCACTCGAGATGGTTTTATGAAGAAACTTGTGCCAGTCTGTTTCATTAAGCAGGTTGTGGGGGTAACTGTTCCAACCGCCCTTTCTGTATTAAAATTCTACGATGTTGGATTTCATCACCAACTAGTGTTTTTAGTACGGCAAGTTACTGTTTATGTGTGGTTTGAACTCTTAGATTTTTTATGCGTGTGTTTCAATTTTTTGTTTCTTTAGAGACTTTAGGTGGTTTTATTGAAATTTTCCTTTGTTTGCGTGTGAGTAATTAAATATTTAATTGTGGCTGAATTGCCGAGACAATCTCGTAAACTCCAGGGGCAACCTCCTGAGTATACACCAATCTAGCTTGAAGGGCCATGAGCTCTTGTATCACCTAGTGACAGTAGAGTTGGGTCACCAGAAGCTAGAGAGTCATCTTTAATTGTTCATCCTAATTATCAAGTACAAACAAGAGAGTATATTTCTGAACCAATTTCATTTTCCGAAGTTACTGTATTTCTCCTACGAGTGAATTAGCTGAAGAACCTGAAATTTTTGAGCCTGATACTGAACCTGCTACAACTCCATCTTCAAGATTTGCTTCTCCAACTTCTAGTGGTCTTGGTTCACCCAGGGTAGGAAATATCATTACCCAAAATCTTCCTTCTAGACTCATTTCTATTGAAGAACTTGTGAGTCCGGACGAAGATGTAATTCTTCTCAAAAATCAACCAACTATAGAGCTTAAGGAGCGTGAATCAATATTCTACAGTCCTTTTAGGAGTGACACTTGGTACGTATCATTAACAAATTTTTAGAAAACCTGGGTCTTAGTTTTTCACCACCTCGAATTCCTTTTCATCCAACACCCAGAGGTTGTTATCCTTCGTTGAATATGTCAAGACGGTCATCTATGTTTTCCCAAACACTGGAAACATTTTTATATGGCCGTCCTTCTGTTCCTTTGGGGTACCAGTCACTCACTGGTACTTTTTCAAGAGCATCTCCTCAACCAATTGAACATCAGATATCAACTGGTAATAATGGAAATCAAGCATTGAGTGTAGAAGAAATCCTTATGATGTCTAGTAGTATTCCAAATCCCCAACCTCAACGTAGTCAGTTACTGCCTGAGGGGCAACCTCAAGGTAGTCAATTACCACCTGGGGGGCAACCTCAAGGTAGTCAGTTACCGCCTGGGGGGCAACCTCAAGGTAGTTCATTATCGCTTGGGGGGAACCTCAAGGTAGTTAGTTACCACCTGGGGCGCAACCTCAAGGACAGTACATACCGTCAGGATAGTACATACCTCAAGGTCAACCCCAGACTCAATACATACCTCAAGATCAACCCCAGTATCAATATATACCTCAAGGTCAACCCCAGTTTCAGTACGCACCTCAAGGTTATCAACCTCAAGGTCAGTACCTAACTCAAGCTTTCCAACCACCTTCTGGTCAATCATTTGTACAAGGAGCTGGAAATGGACCACTTAATTGTTAGCCCTACGTTCAACCAAGTTATGGTCCTCCATATGCACAAACTTTTATGGGTCCATACCCTGGAATGAATATGGTATGAGATCCATCTCAAACTCAACAAACTATGCAACCTAATGTGCAGTTATCAAGTCAACCTGGACAACCTTTGGTTTCTAGTCCAACCCAACAACCTATCCAGTCTACTGTTCAAACCTCTGCACCTAGTTTAGTTCAGTAGCCTGGGCCTAGTTCGCCTCGAACTCCACCTCAAACTGCTGCTGTAATTGCTACAGCTTCTGTTCAACCTACCACACCTATTTCTGGAGTATCAGTAGCTCTGGTTTCTTCTGTTCCTACGTCAGTGCAAACTCCTGAATCCTTGTTACCACCGTCAGGACCTACAATTCAGACTTCAATACAGATGCCTATAGGACAAGTTGGTCCAAGTACGGTTGTCACAAGTCAACCGCAATTTACTTATCAACCATACCAGGGATAGTACCAATTCGGTCCTACTGTACAAAACCCAGTTAATTAGTATCAACCATACCCTGGCTATACTTATCAACAGCCTCAACAACCCCATTTTGGTCCGGTTAATCCTGGTTTCCGAGGAGGTTATAATATTCCTAATGCAAATCCAATTCCAGGTTATCTTGGCTATCCTCCTCCTGGGGCTGGTCTTGTTACCCAAGGTTTTCACGACCCTAACCATCAGTTACCATTTACTGCAACTTTGGATTTACCTCATTTATTGCACCTTACAAATGATCTGATTTACTATCTTCTGTATTGGCCGCCAATGCCAAATAAGTTGCCCAATGATATCCCGAAGTTCGAGGGTAAGTCAGGAGAGGATCCGTCAAATCATGTGATGACTTATCACCTCTGGTGTGCATCTAATTCCATCATTGATGATCCAATTCGCTTACGTCTTTTTTAATGAACTCTGATTGGTCTTACTACCAAATGGTACATTGAGCTACCACAAGGCTCTTTTCATAATTTTAGTCAGTTAGCTACTTCTTTCTTAACTCATTTTTAGTTGCCTGCCAGATACGACAATGGCACAGAATTGTTAACTTCACTGAAACAATCCACGTCCACATATATTTCTCATCATATTCATGAATGGCGATGTAGAAGGCGTTTAGTGAAAGTTTTTATTCCGGATCAAATTTTAGTGGAATAGTTTGTTAAATCATTATTACCTAAAATCACTAAAGATGTAGCTAAGGCAGGAGTTGTTACTAAAGAGCAAGTAATTGCTCGGGCTCAGTACCTTGACCTCGTCTATACGCAGTCAGGTACTTTACAAGAAAAAATCCCCGACCTTTCGAAACACAATAAAATAACTGCAGCCCCTTCAAGGTCTCATGCCGCTAATGGTATGATCGGTTCAGTTAGTAATAAAAGCAACAAGAAATATTCAAAGAATTCTTCTCCTATTATACTTTACCAGATTCCCTGTCAGGAGTCTCTTCTGCTGAAATTCCTGATGATATCCATGTCGTAGAATCATCTACGACCAAATCAAAATCTGGTGGTAAAAAGAAGGGGAAGAAGAAAAACAAACAAAACTCAAAAGAGAAAACAGATAAAAATGAATCTACTGACAAGAAACGTAAACCTCGCTATCCTTGTCTCATTTGTGATGAGGATCATTTTACCAAAGACTTGCCACATCGAGCAGAGGTTTCGAAAATCGTCAAAGGTTCTAAAACACCTGCTGTCTTGAAGGATCCTTTTCCTAATCAATATAGTAAGATGATTGGTTCTTCCTCAAATGCCTTAGAAGAACCCATTATGACAATGTCTCATGTCAGGATTGCGACGCGATCGCAAGATTATGGTAGTAAAAATCCTGTTGGTGGTAAGGAAGCAGAATCTTCTAATTCAAACCCATCAACTACAACTCCCACATAGTCTGGTGACAGTGAATGCAATAACCTTAAGTTCAGGACGATCAATAGTTTTAATATCGATCCATTTGTCCTTTGTTTGTTCATTGCAAAACTCTAATCGGAGACTACCGACAGACTGGCCACCTGGCTTAGTCCCGAAAAGAGATAATCTTTCTCCTCTCTTGGGCAAACCAGTCAAAAAATATATGTCCTCTAGCTCAATTTCGAGCCCGTGGCCACCAATCATGAAACACTGGTCCTGTATGCTCCACCTATCAACCAGCCATTGCAAGAAGTCTACTTGGTCCCTCATGCCTGTTATGGCCCAGAACTTAAACAGTCTGCATGCTCTCAATGCATTCATTGTGGGTGGATAATTTATTGTGGCAAGATCCACATCCTTATGCTCGCGTTCCCACCAAATAAGCATTTTGTATGTCCTATAATGCAAAAAAGACGTATTAGAATAATTTAGTTTGAAAAATTTTGGGCGGAAATGGAAAAATTTGAATTTTTAAAATCCATTTCGCAGGGTCCACACATGCTGGTTACAGACAGTGCGTAGGTCCGCACTCGTTGTGAGCAATAGGTGCGGACCCATGACTTTTTTCTTTGTAGAAAAAAATTGGGGTCTGGAGGGGGCGCATGTTGCACCTGCGGACCCCCGCGAGCGATTTTCTAAACCAAATTCTCCTTTAAAAATCAATTTTAAAGCCTAAAAATGAAATGTAAACAGTTGAAATGCAAGATAAGGATGATGTGGATTACCTGGAGCTGACGGTTTTCGATTCCAACGGACGGATTTTCCACAATCTTCACAGGAAGTTTCTTACCCAAAAGCTCTCAATTCTCACTCTGAAATCAAATGGTAAAAATGAATTTACAAAAGCCCTTTTTATAAGATTTTTTGAATTAGTGAATTTTGAATTTATTTATTTTTCAATTTAAAAAGGTAACTTTTTGATACGTTTTTATTTATCTTAAAATAGGTATGAGTAATGTTTTGAGTTTTTGTGTAGAATATTGGATATTTCGGGAAAAATTGATCATTTTCAACAAAGAGTACTTTTATCACTTTTTTGGGCTCTTTCAAAAACTTATGAAAAAGCAAAACATTGGAGTCCTCTTTAAGCTCTCTTCTGACTCGTAAAATATGAAAAGATTGCCGAGTTTTTTCCTTTTTAAACTCGTGAAATGGAATTAAAAAGGCGGTCCACTTACAGCTCTTTTCTGACCGTATAAACATGAAAAGATCGTCGGACTTTTGTCCTTTCAAGTTCGATACTGATTCTAAAATGACGTATCTTCGATCGCTTTTTTACCTTTTCGGATTGGAGCCACTAATTATGAAAAGTACTCCTGATCGTAACGGTCAAGCGATTCTCTCAAGTATTATTTTATACTTTTCCGGGCTTGACGGACACAAATTTACGAAAAAGGACACCCATGGAGTTTTCATAAGTTTTTCTTTTGAATCCCTGAAATTGAAAAACACCAAGTTTCTCCTATACTGGACTCGTTAAAATTTAACAGTAAAGGACCTGTTCAATTTTAAACAGGAACAAACCACTCCTTCTTAGGGTTTGAATTTTAAACTAAGTTGAACTCATCCGAAGGATGAGCTTATAAACAAGCAAATGTTATCCTCCTCAAGCTTGTCAAAAATAAAGAGGTATTTGCTAGAAATGGTGGGGGCAAAGAGAGAAAAATGAACTTGTTTGTTACACTTTGTGTTTTAGAAAAGCAGTTAACGACTCTTGAACACGACACTTTTTGCTCACCTAGGTTGGGAAATCCTTTGCCTAGTAGTTAATCAAACCATATTGAAAGTCTTCAGCTAGTTTCTGGGTATTACCTTTGGGTCAATTGTCACCAAACCATCTGCAGTGTCGTTATGTGTTCAAGAGGTCAGTTCAAATAAACCATTCATCTGCAAAATATCTGTCATCCATTTTGACCATCCCTGAGTTAGTCCTTGCCAAATATATTTCTTCAAAACTTGATCTATGATGTCGTGTTGTGGGCTTGCCTACGACAAATCGCTTTCTATCGACTTCAGCTCATTATCTAGAAAGATTATCTAGAAATCGCCAATACCTTGGAATCTGCATGCCCTAATGGCAGGTTTCTTGCCTTCGACGATAGGTTGCATCATTGACCTTTGATCAAAGGACTCTATGACATGTTCGACATCAGATCATTTATTCACATTTCATGGATTGTACTGGGTACTTTGAGAGCCATTGACATTAATGGTGGTTTCTCTCACAATTGTTAACAGTTCACATCATTGACTGGTAATCAAGTGGTTTCTACCATTTACGTCTTCGACACATTCATTCACATGGATAGAATCATACTGGTTCGGGAAGCAGAAATCAAGACCCTGGATCTAGTTTCTACCATCCAGGCTGCGAGGAATTTTGTTATTCATTATACAGTTGACTATTCATAAACAGATGGATGCATCCATACTATATCTACACATGTCTATACTCTTGATGTATTACAAAATCATTCCTGTATCGAAACAGTTTAGTCAGTTTTGAAACAAGTATGGGAATGCCTACCTCAGTGATGATATGTTCACATATATATATTTTTCATTGAATGTTTTTTACAGGTCTTGACTGGGGTGTACATAGGATGATCCTTGGAATGATAAAGTACTTCACTCTTCATAGATGACAAACTCTATCTTCATCTATTACAGACTTCGCACTTTAGGGGGAAATTTGTTGCACAAAAAATTGTCACCTTGACATTATGCAATCTGTGTGAGTCCATTACCACTCATACTTTCCTCCTTTGTAAGTCTTAAGCCTCAGTTCTTCATATCAAGCCTTGAAAATAAGAGAAATTCCTCAAAAGTATCTAAAACTCCGGTTCCGCACTTTCTCTTAGCATTACCTACGGTCCCGCACCTGAAGTTCATGTCCCCTGCGCACCTGACCACTCTGTCTCTGTGTTATGGGTGTGGACCCCCGTAAAAGTTAAAATGGTGCAAGTATATTCTTCAAAACTCACTTTGAGTCATTTCTAGAAGCTTCTGGAAGGAATCTTGAGGTGGCAAGTTCGCTTCCTTAAGGTTCATGCATCCCATACCTTAAGGAGCTAACCCCTTGATCTGAGCAGCTTATCCCTTTGAAGGAGGACTCTATCCCTTCATAGGTGGACCTGTAACCTCCTTCCTCTGCACTATAAAATGAAGTATTGGGTTGGTTACTCGAGAGGTTGAAAGCTAAATATTTTTGAGGTGAAATGCTGCTGGAACATAGTCTTCCTAATTGAGCTTTTATGAGGAGAGATTACATACCTCTTTGATCTCATTTGGAAGAGTGTAAGGCTTGTCAAAGTAAAGGAGACTCTTGTTTTGGACCCTGGGAAGAGCTTGTTCAACATCAAGGCTGAAAAGGTTGTAAGTTTCTTCTACTTCAAAGTTAATACAAATAAGTTTGTTTTTCTCATTAAGCTATGTTTTATGGTTTATTTTATGGATTCCTTGATCACCATAATAAACATGATTTATGATATTAGCTATGCAGGCATTATTTGATGTTTGCCTATTTGTGATTGCACGTTCTCAAAAGGAAACTCTTTCGGACAGTTGAAGGATGGCTGCTAGAAACTAGCGTTGGACTTAAGGTAGGGTCTAAACACCTCTATAGTTTTTATTTATGAATCGTATATGTTTAGAGAAAGATATATTTATTTGTCTGCTTGTTGCTAGATATCTTTTGATACTAGGGAGATCGGCCTTGTCTGCAAGATCAATTTATCCAGCCAACAAATTGGCGACTCACTGGGGAACTGAATTTGGTTTTTGGTTTTCCTTTGTCTTTGACTTGAGAAAAATGTTCTCGTTTCTGGTTTTTGCTTGATGTGTGTTGGATTGGGTAGCTTTTAGGATCTAGATTATTTTTTGTTTTTTTGAAGTTTTCAGGGGACCGCACTTTCTCTTTAGAGATAGTGCGAGCATCTCTGCACTTTTCCTTTAGTACACAGAGCGGTACCGCATCTAGTTCTTCTGGAAGCTTGCAGACCCTATAAATTTTTTTGAAAAACCTAAAATGTTTTCTTCCAGTTAAGTTTAGGTTTTATTTACGGCTTTCAGTGTCTACCCAGATCTGCATGCGTTCAGTTAAAAATCTCTTGTGAGTGAGTTCCATTGGTATTTTTGTTTTAGATGATTTTCTAGAAGTTTTGCATGCCTTGAGTGGTTTTCACTTGGTCTCTGTAGTGACTCAAAGATCAAAATCCTAAGAAACCTTAGATTACCCTGGTGTCTTTTCGTCTTCTTGATGAGTTTAATCTGTTTTTGAAATTTGTCCTTTGTGAGAAATAGACTTACTTTTCTCTTTGCAAATCTTTGAATGAACTTGGTTATAAGTTTTGAATTTCATTTTTATAAAATAAAATGTATTTGGATGTTTTTTGATTGATTTGTTATTCTGAACGAATTAATCCTTAGTTTATTGAACAACTAAGTAAAACGTCCTAAAAAAAAATTGAAGCTTTTATACAATTAGGTTTTTAGAAGTTTCTAGATCTCAAGATTAGTTTTGTAGTTTTGAGCATTTTCTAGAACTTGTAGATCTCTTTTGAAAGAAATTGTTTTTTGTATTTTTGAGTGTTGAAAAAGGAAAGGGATTTACTGTGAGCATAATTAATAGTCTCGTTTTGAGTTCTTATTGAAAAATACAAAAGATTTTCTTTTCATTTACATGTTGAAAGAAATATTTGTTTCTCAAATAATTGCATTCTCGAACTCTTTCTTTTAGCTATGAATTCATTGAAAGAAAACGAATTGTTTATCATTTTAGGTGCATTTTTTAGTGTTTTTGGAGTCGAGTCTTCACACTATCAAATTTTCATTTCCATACCTATTGACTTAAAGAACAACCCATAAAAGTAACACTTAATTAAAATTGATCTAGCAATATCTTTTATTTCTAGGGCTCTTATCACCAATAAAGCTTAGGCTAGTATCTTGGAGTAGGGAGTAATTAACTCTCCAAGATAGTTAAAACAAACAAGTAGCCATCTCTTGCGGTAGGAAATAAATCCAATTGTAATTGATACATTTTGGGAAGCTTCTCTTAAAGGAGTCAATCACGAGATCATGTCCAAACCTTTGAGATAATCAAGTTTGTTTCATTGGGAAAGATAGAAGATTTGCGCATATTATAAACGGTAAACCTCGGATTAACCATTGTCGAGTAGCCTAGGGTCACTTGTTGGTAAACCTCGAATTGATCATGTCGAGGAGCCTTCAAGGCGATTGAGTTTTGTTACTCTGCCCTTGCCCCAGTTGTATCGTAGACTGTTCCCCTAGTTGTATTTATTGCTGTTGGTAACCTTAGTGTCCATAAACTTAAGATTATTTCCTAAGGTGATGGTGAAGGACAGGTCTCATTGTACCTGGAGCAGATGTCGACTAGACTCACTTGGACTCTCTGGGGCGTTCTCTTCACTCAATATGGTTTTGTGAAGAAACTTGTGTTAGTCTATTTCATTAAGTAGGTTGTCGGGGTAACTGTTCCAACTACCCTTTCTGTATTAAAATTCTACGATGTTGGATTTTATCACCAACTAATGTTTTTAATACAGGAAGTTACTATTTGTGTGTGGTTTGAACACTTAGATTTTGTAGGTGTGTGTTTCAATTGTTTGTTTCTTTGGAGACTTTAGGTGGTTTTATTGAAATTTTTCTTTGTTTGCGTGTGAGTAATTAAATATTTAATCGCGGCTGAATTACCAAGACCATCTCATAGACTCCGGGGGCAACCTCCTGAGTATACACCAAACCAGCTTGAAGGGCTAAGAGCTCTTGTATCACCTAGTGATAGTAGAGTTGGGTCACCAGAAGCCGGAGAGTCATCTTTAATTGTTCATCCTGATTGTCAAGTACAAACAATAGAGTAAATTTCTGAACCAATTTCATTTTCCGAAGTTATTGGTAGTATTTCTCCTACCAGTGAATTAGCTGAAGAACCTGAAATTTCTAAGCTTGAAACTGAACCTACTGCTACTCCGTCTTCAGGATTTGCTTCTCCAACTTCTAGTGGTCCTGGTTCAACCAGGGTAGGAAATATCATTACCCAAAGTTTTCCTTCTGGACTCATTTCTATTAAAGAACTTGTCAGTCTGGGCGAAAACGTAATTCTTCCCAAAAATCAACCAACTATAAAGCTTAGGGAGTGTGAATCAATATTCTATAGTCCTTTTAGGAGTGAAAACTCGGCTATTAGTTTTTCACCACCTCGAATTCATTTTCATCCAATACCCAGAGGTTATTATCCTCTGTTGAATATGTCGAGATGGTCATCTATGTTTTCCCAAACACCAGAAACATTTTTATATGGCAATCCTTCTATTCCTTCGGGGTACCAGTCACTCACTGGTATTTTTTCAAGAGCATCTCCTCAACCAATTGAGCATGAGATATCAACTGGAAATAATGGAACTCAAGCGTTGAGCGTAGAAGAAATCCTTAGGATGTCTGGTACTATTCCAAATCCTCAACCTCAAGGTAGTCAGTTACGCCTGGGGGGGAACCTCAAGGTAGTTAGTTACCACCTGAGGGGCAACCTCAAGGTAGTCAGTTACCGCCTAGGAGGCAACCTCAAGGTAGTCAATTATCACCTAGGGGGCAACCTAAAGGTACTCAGTTTCCGCCTGGTGGGCAACCTCAAGGACAGTACATACCGTCAAGACAGTACATACCTCAAGGTCAACCCCTAACTCAGTACATACCTCAAGGTCAACCCTAGTTTCAGTACGTGCCTCAAGGTTATCAACCTCAAGGTCAGTACCCAACTCAAGGTTTCCAACCACCCTCTGGTCAACCATTTGTACAAGGAGTTGGAAATGTACCACTTAATTATCAGCCCTACGTTCAACCCGGTTATGGTCCTCCATATGCACAACCTTTTATGGGTCCATACGAATGAATATGGTGTGGAATCCATTTCAAACTCAATAGACTATGCAACCTAATGTGCAGTTATCAAGTCAACCAAGACAACCTTTGGTTTCTGGTCCAACCCAGCAACCTATCCAGTCTACTGTTCAAACCTCTGCACCTAGTTTAGTTCAACAGCCTCAGCCTATTTTGCCTCGAACTCTGCCTCAAACTGCTGCTGTAAGTATTGTAGCTTCTGTTCAACCTACCACGCCTATTTCTAGTGTATCAGTAGCTCCAGTTTCTACTGTTTCTGCATTAGTGCAAACTCCTGAAGCCTCTTTACCACAGTCAGGACCTACAGTTCAGACTTCGGTCCAGATGCTTGTAGGACAAGCTGGTCCAAGTACGGTTATCACAAGTCAACCGCAATTTAGTTATCAACCATACCAGGGATAGTACCAATTCAGTCCTACTATACAAAACCCAGTTTATCAGTATCAACCGTACCCTGGCTATACTTATCAACAGCCTCAACAACCCCAGTTTGGTCTGATTAATCATGGTTTCCCAGGAGGTTATAATATTCCTAATGCAAATCCAATTCTAGGTTATCCTGGATATCCTCCTCCTGGGGCTGATCTTGTTACCCAAGGCTTTTACAACCCTAACCGTCAATTACCATTTATTGCAACTTTGGATTTACCTGATTTATCGCCCCTTACGAATGATCCGATTTACTATCTTCCATATTGGCTGCCAATGCCTAATAAGTTTCCCAATGATATCCCGAAGTTTGAGGGTAAGCTAGGAGAGGATCCGTCAAATCATGTGATGAATTATCACCTCTGGTGTGCATCTAATTCCATCATTGATGATTCAATTCGCTTATGTCTTTTTCAACGAACTCTAATTGGTCTTGCTGCCAAATGGTACATTGAGCTACCACGAGGCTCTTTTTATAATTTTAGTCAGTTAGCTACTTCTTTCTTAACTCATTTTCAGTTGCCTGTCAGATACGACAGTGGCACGGAATTGTTAACTTCACTAAAACAATCCACGTCCACATATATTTCTGATCATATTCATGAATGGCGACGTAGAAGGCGTTTAGTGAAAGTTTTTATTCCAAATCAAATTTTAGCGGAATAGTTTGTTAAATCATTATTACCTAAAATCACTGAAGATTTAGCTAAGTTAGGATTTGTTACTGAAGAGCAAGTAATTTATCAGGCTCAGTACCTTGACCTGGTCTATACGAAGTCAGGTACTTTACATGAAAAAATCCCCAACCTTCTGAAACACAATCAAATAACTGCAGCCCCTTTAGGGTCTCATGCTATTGATGGTATGATCAGTTTATTTAGTACTAAAAGCAAGAAAAAATCTTCAAATAATTCTTCTCCTATTATAACTTTACCAGATTCCCCGATAGGAGACTCTTCCGCTGAAATTCTTGCCGATATCCATGTCGTAGAATCATCTACGACCAAATCAAAATCTGGTGGTAAAAAGAAGGGGAAGAGGAAAAACAAACAAAACTCAAAAGAGAAAATAGATAAAAATGAATCTACTGACGAGAAACGTAAACCTTGCTATCCTTGTCTCATTTGTGATGAGGATCATTTTACCAAAGACTGCCCACATCGAGCAGAGGTTTCGAAAATCATCAAAGGTTCTCAAACGCCTGCTGTCTTCAAGGATCCTTTTCCTAATCAAGATAGTAAGATGATCAATTCTTCCTCAAATGCCTCAAAAGAACCCATTATGATGATGTCTCATGCTAGGATTGCGACGCGATCGCAAGATTATGGTAGTAAAAATCTTGTTGGTGGTAAGGAAGCAGAATCTTCTAATTCAAACCCATCAACTACAACTCCTCCTGGTTCTAATCTACTACAGATCGAGAAACCTAACCCTGACTTAGTAATCAAATCACCTGCTAAAGGTACACTTTGGAAATCAGCTTTCAATCCACATGCGAGAGCTGCTCAGAATTATAACATTTTTGAAGACTTAGCTATTTCTCCTTCAGCAATGTCGGCTTTGGAAGTGCTACAATCATGCCCAGCACAACGTAAATTACTATTATCTGCTATAGGAGCTGCTGATGTTCAGGATTTTGAACCTAATAGTTTTCAGTTTAGAGAATAGTACACCTCGCTTACCTCATCAAATGGCCTTCCAGTTTCCAGTGTTAGTAAAAAACAGACCTCGCTTTTGAACTGTGATTGATGAGGGAGCTTCTACGTGTATTATGTTGATCCAGTGTTGGAGATCACTTGGTTCTCCTAACTCAATCAGTCTTCGATGATTCTAAAGGCTTTTGATGGCCGAGGGTTCCATCCTTTTGGCATTTTGCAGGATTTACCTATAGGGGTCGAAGACAAAACTATAAATCTTGATGTGGAAGTGGTTGATGGCCCTCTAGATTACAACCTTCTCTTGGGTCGTAGTTGGTCTTACGCTATGACTGCTATTGTTTCATCAATCTTTCAGCATTTCAAGCTTCCTCATAATGGAAAGATCGTTACGATAGACTAGCAAACTTATTTCTCATCCGACCCAACCTCTTCAGATAGTATTCAACATGTCGGTAAAACAACTATCCCTTACAAGGATGTTGGGGTAGTTTTGATTAAATATTTTGGTTTACTAGGAACCTTTTCCTTCCATCCTCCTAACGTATTGCCTTTTATTGCAACTATTCATATGATTTCATTGAACAATATTACTTTTGATGATCCTTGGATCGTGCCTTCCGAGTCTGAGGTGGATTCATTTACTGGTGGTGTTAGCCTCCTGTTGTAGCAGGTTATTCATCTTTCATGATTGACCTTTTTTCAAGCAAAATATGTCATTCTTTGCATGCTGCAAACGCTCCATATTTCCAAGAAGAAGCCAAAGAGGTGGCCATGAAAGTGTGCTAGCCTAAAGTGCCACTGCTGTATTCCAATTTTGATGAGTTTTTCCATTTTTGAAAAATGTTCAGTTTAAGGGAGATCCAAACAGCTTAATCTTGGTCCCCCTAGGTTTCAATTTCCTGTTGTAGAAAATAGAGAATCATTATTTGTCCAAACAGCTTAATCTTGGCAGATTCCTAGATAGGTAGAGAAGCAAGGGTGCTCAGCAACCTAATCTGAGCCCCCGGAAGAGATAAGTGCAAATTTAGATAGGAGGATAGCCAAAAGAAAAGTTGAAAAAGTTGGGTTTGCTAGTTCAAGTGCACCCAAACCAAAAGAAGAAAAAATGCTAGATAAGTAGGCTGGGTAGGTAGTTTTGTGGTTGCAGAATCAATGATTGTGATCAGTTTTGTGCTCTCAAAGTGTTATACCTACTCAAATCACAATTGCAGGGCAAAAATCAATTTGGAGCAACTCAAACGAGGCATGTCTAACTCCCCCTTCTTCTTCTCCCCTCAGTCACTCACTAACATCCCCTTGAGGACCTTGGGATCTGCCCAACCAGTCCTATTATCACTTCATTTTTGTAAAAGGGCTAAGTCAATCTTTGACTTTCTTCAGTAAAAAACAACCACATTTCTTGTGTAAAAGTCATCTCCCCACAGTCCATTCATCTACCATGTCTAAGTTTCAGTTCACTGACTTAGTTCCCCCCCAAACATTTCACCTTGCAAGTTCATATTAACTCCTAATTCTATTATTTAGATCCCTAAACCATTCCCATATCGCCTACTATGCAAAAGGCTATATAAAACCCCAAAAATATTTAAATAACCCCCCCCATTGGCACTATAGCCATATTTATTTTTAGTCTGGGAAATGGTAGCCCATCTGGGGCTCCCATTAGCCCTTCCGCGTCCTAGACCTGGAGTTAGTTGACATCTGGTCACACTAACAACCTTTTTCCCCTGAAAACCCTATGCTCCACCCCTATCCCCTAAGTCCCACATGCAAATATTTGACCCCGCTCTCATACAATTCCAAAATCCCACTTTCCTAAAGTCCCTTCCCCACCAAATTAAACTAATTAATTAAATTTGTGCACGGGACCTGTCCTTATCCATCCGCCGCCTTATCTTATCTACCAGCCATCCGATGGCCAGCCCTCCAGATCCAAGGGTGGGCGGTCATTCTCGTATACAACCCGGCGGATGTATAGCGTCTGGGGATTGGCAGTTTTGCCATCGTACTCCCGCCATGCGTCGCCCTCCCAGCTATGGCGGAGCCCCCCCTGCCAATACCACCCAAGCGCAAGAGTGGTGCGCCTGAAACTACAAACCGCCCTCCCCTCGAGCGACGTAAGCACCACGTCACCTGCCACGTTGCCGCCACCACACCCCTTCCTGCCTGCGTCTTCCTGCCACTGTACAGCCACGTCATCACCCTGCCGTACTGCCACGTCACCCTGCTGACATCATCATGCTGACGTAATCACCGTACAAGGGGGTCCCACCGCTGACGTCATCCGTCGTACCGCTGACGTCACCTGCTAGAAAAATCGCGCAAGTGCAAAATCGAAGCTTCGGAAGCACGGAATGAAAAACAGAGGCAGCTTTTGATGCGCTAATCGCGCATCGCTAAGGGAAATAGGCCAAAATGGGGAATCTTTTTGTTCAGCAGTTGTTTTTGCCTCAAAGGGCAGAAAAGGCCCATTTTGTAGTTTTAGCATATCAGCAGAGAGAGAGAGTGTCCCGTTTTAGGTATTAAAGAGTATCAGAGCAAAGATGAAGCCCAATTTAATGCCAAAGAGTATCAGGATGCGGCAAAGTGTATCAGTGAAGATCTATCAGCGGCTCGAAGCAAGAAAACATTAAAGAGCCTCCAGCAAAGTCAAAGAAACAGTAAATGCCATTTAAAGAGACTCAAATCACAGTTACTGCACATCAAAGTCACATAAAGATCAGTGGACCAAAACTCAAATCAAAGTTATTGCAGAAGCAATGCACCAAGTCACCGAGGACACCATATTAATTCATTTTGATCTAGCTGCCTATGGTGCAGCCTAAGAGATATTTACTTGCATTTAATTTCAGCACAAGTTTAGGTTTTAAAAGCTTTTTTCCGCAAACTTGTTAGGTCGGCTGTAATAAATATTTTTGGATATTTTACCTATATATACTGCCCTGAACAATGTAATGAGGGTTGGTGATTGTTGGTTTGTTATTTTACTTAAGGAGAGACTCGCACTGTATATCTGAAAATTTCTGTAATCAAAGATTGCTTACGAGCTTGGAAAGTGAACTGTTTGATGTGTTATTAATGGTTTTGAAGATTGAATGAGGGAAATCCTGTGCTACTTTATGAATCAATAAGTATTCCTTACCTCTGTTGTTTTCAATTTCACATATGTTTAAGTTGCAAAACAAAAGTTTGGTTTAGAATTTCCTTACCTGCACTCTATGCTCAGTTTCTGTGGCTTCTTAATGTTTTCCTCTTGATTTAGGCATAAATATGAATTCCGTATGGCTCATGTTTGCCCTATCTCACATATAAATGACTGTTACCTGGGAATTTTTAGCTGCTCCCAGATAGGGCTCGTTTATCTTCCCTCTGCTAACCTGTTTGAGAGATTCTTTGTTCCCTCTCATTCCTTAGCCTGCAATTCATCCTCATTTAACCTCAAGTTTGTTTCATGAATAGCTACCTTGCCCCTCTTTCCTCTTGTGACCAAGAAAACACACCAGCAGTTTACTCCTCGACTCCATGCCCAATGGTTTGAAGCTTTTCACTCTATGCATTGCATCTCCATTTGAAAGTTACCTCCTTCCATCCACCTTCCACCCAAACATAAACGAAAACCCTTAGAACCCAATATCTATCCTAAAACCATCATTAACAAAGCTAAATCATTAAGAGAGAGCCCTCTCTGATTGCAGGTGGGCTAGAACCTGCAATCCAAAGATTGGTTTGTGGTTACCTCAACCGTATCCCTTCTAGAGCTTAGGGACAACCTGAGTGTTAACATAATGGCGACTCCACTTGGGAACATCCTCAAATAATCTTACGAATCCAGTCCAAGCTCTGCTGAGGAAGAAACTGCACTTCAAAAAGTCTTTGTTTCACCAAAATTCTCAGAAAATTCTTCAACAAAACAAGCTAGAAGCTGGCTCCCAAGAGAAATCCACGATATACCAGGTCAAATCCAGACCCAAATCCCCCAGCTACCTTTGAAAATCCAAATCTAATCCCTAAGACCCTTAGGAAGCAAGAGCAACAAGAAGACTTGACTGCTTCTAGTCTGGAAACAGTTCAGCCAAGCGGTGTTCCATCCCCTGTCAAAGTCTTATTTTGGTCAACCCCAACTTCCCCTTGTTCATCATCCACTTCTCCAGGCACCTCTTCTACACCTCCATCCTCTACTCTTACGACCACTGCTACTCCCATTATCCCAATTGTTCTAGTTGTACCACTTATCCCTGTTGTTCCACTTATCCCTGTTGTTCCACTTATCCCTGTTAATATGGCTAACAAATATGCACCTTTACAGCTTCCTGCCAATTCAGGGGCTATGCCTCAGGATTATCAGACTAAAATAACCTATTTTGATGGCACAAGTGCTTGCACAACCCTTCAGCATACAAAGAAAATGCAGGATTACATTGAGAGCTATGAGATTGACGATGATAGTGTGAGAATGAAGATTTTTGTCCAAAGTCTAACAGGTGATGTCAGGACCTGGTTTAGAGCGCTCCTAGCCCATTCCATAGCAGACCCTGAAGCCTTATACCAGTCATTTATCAACAGATGGGAGAAAAAGAAAGACCCCTTGCACATATTATTTGAATATGACAACATCAAAAGAGGCCCTCAGGAAACTGTCTTGGACTATTGTGCAAGATTTAATAATGTTTATAATGCAATACCACAGAACTTAAGACCTCCACCTAATCTTGCTTTGTATAAATTCCCTAATGGTTTTGATACTGATATGGCTTATCAGTTAAGGGAAAGAGCTCCTCAAAGCCTTGCAGAGATGCAAAATGTTGTTGTTAGTGTGGAGGCAAACCTAATTGCCAAAAGAAACAGAGCTAGAACTAAGAGAAGAACCACCTTCAAGGAAGAACCCTCAGCCTTAGACCAGAAACTAGACGCTATTATCAATGGCATGCATAGGCTGGGAGACAGGGTAGAGAATGTTGAGAGGAAATCGTCATGGGAAGGACAACAGCCCATTGCCATAAGGAACCCAAATTTCAGGAAGAGTTAGAACACAAATGCTGGTAGGGCTAGCCCAGATCATGATATTAGGCCTCCTTTCCAAGAAAACTACACAGAAGCATCTACATCCAGTGAGCTCACAGAGGAGACTCACATGAACTTGATAGATTCAAAAAGTGAGCAACAAATTTTTCTGACTCAAGAAGACCAAGACCACCATGATGTAAGTCAATTTCAGACTAAGTCTGGAGAGTCTTTTCGTTTTGAACAAGGTTATGATTCTGCTGTGTATGAGGTCCACAAACAATATAAGCTGAGGACAAGAACCATTGATGTCCCTGCACCTAGAAAATTAAAAGAAATCAAGTAGCCTAACAAGATTAAAGGCAAGGTTATCATAATAGAACATCCTGATATAACTGTCCCAAACCCGAAACAAGTGATTGTAGAGGACATAACAGACATGCAGCCTTCAATTGATCAGCCTCTGCCTCCTTCTTCCTCGAAGGAAGATTTGAACAACACTCCTAAAAGCCTTCCCAAAATAGAAATACCACAAAATGACATTCAACATAACGTTGATAATCAAAAGGAAAACACAGAAAAAACTCTGGAAAAGGAAAAATCTGCTACTGCTAACCCAAAGATTCCTTTGGAAAAACCCTTTAATTTAGAAGCAGAGATTGGAAAACTTAAGATATCCATCCCCCTCTTAGAACTTGCCAAGCATGATGTTTATAGGCAACAAATTCAAAGGTCACTTCAACTACCAGAGGTAAAGGATGATGTAAATGTTTTGGATGATACCCCTGAGCTTCTGTTCAGTCCAGAAGTTAACGGAAAATCAACATATGGATCTGTTCCACCCTTTTATGTTAGTTTGCACATACATGACAAAATATTGCATAATGTTATGTTTGACTCAGGTGCCTCACATAACTTAATGCCGAAGGCTGTGATGGAAAGGCTAAACCTTGACATAACAAGACCCTACAAAGATTTATACTCCTTTGACTCCAGTCAGGTCAAGTGTTTAGGTTTTATCAAAGACCTTTGTGTGTCTCTAGTCCAGTTTCCTAACAAGACAATCCTAATGGACGTAGTAGTTGCTGACATTCCAACAAAATATGGCATGCTCCTATCAAGATTATGGGGAGAAAAACTCCAAGGATCCCTCCAACTTGACCTCTCTTATGCCACTATATCTGTCTTTGGGCAACCAAAGAGACTGTACAGGGAAACACTGATGAAATATGTGGTAAGTAGTGAGGAAAAGCCCCAAAAGTTTCCAATTTACTCCATCCATTCTGATATGGATTCCTTTATTTTGTTTAATGATGACACCAATCCTCCAACTAATGAGAAGACTTTAGCTGTAGATCTAGAAACATGCATAAACGTGGAATCGGTTGCCCCCACCCTTGAAATTGTTACAACAATCAAGGCAACCAGCAAACAAGGAGAACCTCCCCAAACAGAAATCTTAAATCTGCTCAATCCTAAAAGGACTGAAACTCCTGATACTGGCCACAAGCAAGAAATCACATGATACTTAGAGTTTGATGGTTCTGTCAACAAGTCAGGAGCAGGGGCAGGTGTATGGATTCATAATACACATGACAACCATGCAGAAGGCCATGCCTACAGACTAAATTTCAGATGTACCAACAACATGGCAGAGTATGAATCTCTCCTCATAGGCCTAAAATTGCTCAAAGTTCTAGGAGCCACAAAAGTATCCATTCTAGGCGACTCTTATTTAATAATACAACAAA
>APFE031147081.1:12906-73995 GCA_000404065.3 Pinus taeda | reverse complement strand
CCTTTGCTTCAGATCACACGATAGCTGTTGTCCTGTTGCAAAAGGACGATCAAGGAAATGAAAAGCCAATTGCATTTTTAGTCGAGCCCTAAGAGATGCACCCTTGAAATACCAAATTATGGAGAAGCAGGCCTATGCCTTGGTTAAGGCCATTAAAGACTTCAGAATTTACATTTTATACTCCCATGTGATTGCCTATGTCCCAAACTCGGTTGTAAAAGACATATTAACTCAAGAGGTACTAGAAGGCAAAAGAGGCAAATGGATTGCCAGCATCCTTGAATATGACATTGAGATAAAACCCACCAAGCTGATAAAGGGACAGGGTTTAGCCAAGCTAATGATCCAAACAAATTTTCGAGCTTTAGACATCAACCAGCTGGACAATGAATCGGAGCTGGCGACTCCACAGATCAGTGAAACCTTTTTACAATCCCCATGGTATGCTGATATTTGCTTTGTATTGTTAAACCTGTGTGCTCCCCCAGGATTGTCCAGAACCAAGAAAATATTTTTGAAAATGAAAGCATCAAAGTTTTGTGTCTTAGATGGTGCCCTGTTTTGGAAAAATTATGAAGGCATATTGCTTAACTGTTTAACTATCAATGAAACTGCCAATATCATGAAGGACTTCCATGCAGGGGACTGTGGAGGACACTTATATTGGAAATCCACTGCTGACAAGATTTTAAGGGCTGGTTATTATTGGCCCTCTCTATTTGCAGATGTCAAGAAATTTGTTGTTTCATGTCATAAATGCCAAATCTTTGAAGGGAAAAGAAACTTGCTGCCTTTGCCCCTTAAACCGATCTCAACCAAAAAGCCTTTTCAACAATGGGGTCTTGACTTCATTGGAGAAATCCATCCCTCTTCTTTAGGCTAGCACAAGTGGATTTTAACAGCCACTGACTATTTCACCAAGTGGATTGAAGCCATCCCATGTAGACAAGCCAATGACTCCACTATTATCCGATTCCTTGAGGAGAATATCCTTTCTAGATTTGGTTGCCCCGAGAAAATCATCACTGACAATGCTGCTGCCTTCAAATCCAAAAAAAAGATCAACTTCTGCCTTAAATTTCACATTACCTTGGGCCACTCTACAACTTACTACCCTCAAGGTAATGGCTTGGCCGAGTCATCCAACAAAAGCTTCATCAACATCATAAAGGAAGGGCTGGAAGAAAACAAAAAGAACTGGCACAGGAAACTCATAAATGCCCTATGGGCAGATAGACTTTCAACCAAGAGATCCATTGGGATGAGCCCTTATGAGCTAGTATATGGCATGGAAGCCAGATTTCCTTCATCGTTGGGCATCCCTACTATCAAACTGTTACAGGAGATTCAGGCTGAACCAAATGACATTCAAAGAAGAATTAATCAGACCATTCATCTTCAGCAAACCAGAGAGCAAGTGTATGACCGAGCTCAAATTTTGCAAGAGAAGCTCAAAAAGATGTTTGATAAGAGGGCTAAGGCTGAGGATTTTTGTGTGGGTAGCAAATTTCTAAGGTGGGATTCACGAAGAGAAGACAAGGGCAAGCATGAAAAATTTGACTTTCTTTGGAAAGGTCCATTCATTATTAGTGTTGTGCAAGGCAATAACACATATTTTCTCAAATCTGTAGATGGTAGCACAGCTGAAGATGGCCCTGTAAATGGCTGAATGTTAAAGCATTATCATGATCCCTTTTGTTGAGAATCCCCAGCAGCATCATTTCTGTACATAAATGTTTGTATATATCTGCACTTTGTTCTATTTTTTGTATAACATTCCAGATGATAAAGCATGCAGAAGAAAGCAGGCAGTGCTACACAGGTCACAAATATTTCAGTTGAGGGAAAGTGTTGTTCTCATTCCAAAGTTTCAATTACCTAACAGTTAGCACTAAAAAGTCTCAAGTTACAGCAACAATAGAAGATCAAGGGAGTCTGACCTGCTGTTCTTGGCTTTTCACAAGGAAAAGTCATCCCCAAGTGGAGCCAGTGTTAGCCTCCTGCTGTAGTAGCTTATTCATCTTTCATGATTGACTTTTTTTCAGGCAAAATATGTCGTTCTATGCATGCTGCAAATGCTCCATATTTCCAAGAAGAAGCCAAAGAGGTGGCCATGAAAGTGTGCTAGCCTAAAGTGCCACTGTTGTATTCCAATTCTGATGAGTTTTTCTATTTTTGAAAAATGTTCAGTTTAAGGGAGATCTAAACAGCTTAATCTTGGTCCCCCTAGGTTTCAATTTCCTGTTGTAGAAAATACAGAATCATTATCTGTCCAAACAGCTTAATCTTGGCAGATTCCTAGATAGGTAGAGAAGCAAGGGTGCTCAACAGCCTATTCTGAGCCCCTGGAAGAGATAAGTGCAGATTTAGATAGGAGGATAGCCAAAAGAAAAGTTGAAAAAGCTGGGTTTGCTAGTTCAAGTGCACCCAAACCAAAAGAAGAAAAAATGCTAGATAAGTAGGCTGGGTAGGTAGTTTTGTGGTTGTAGAATCAATGATTGTGATCAGTTTTGTGCTCTCAAAGTGTTATACCTACTCAAATCACAATTGCAAGGCAAAAATCCATTTGGAGCAACTCAAACGAGGCATGTCTAACTCCCGCTTCTTCTTCTCCCCTCAGTCACTCACTAACATCCCCATGAGGACCTTGGGATCTGCCCAACCAGTCCCGTTATCACTTCATTTTTGTAAAAGGGCTAAGTCAAGCTTTGACTTTCTTCAGTAAAAAACAACCACATTTCTTATGTAAAAGTCATCTCCCCACAGTCCATTCATCTACCATGTTTAAGTTTCAGTTCACTGACTTAGTTCCCCTCCCCCCCCGAACATTTCACATTGCAAGTTCATATTAACTCCTAATTCTATTATTTAGATCCCAAAATCATTCCCATATCCCCTACTATGCAAAAGGCTATAAAAACCCCAAAAATATTTAAATAACCCCCCCCATTGGCACTATAGCCATATTTATTTTTAGTCTGGGAAATGGTAGCCCATCTAGGGCTCCCATTAGCCCTTCCGCGTCCTAGACCTAGATTTAGTTGACATCTGGTCACACTAACAACCTTTTTCCCCTGAAAACCCTATGCTCCACCCCTATCCCATAAGTCCCGCATGCAAATATTTGACCCCGCTCTCATACAATTCCAAAAACCCACTTTCCTAAAGTCCCTTCCCCACCAAATTAAATTAATTAATTAAATTTGCGCACGGGCCCCGTCCTTATCCATCTGCCGCCTTATCTTATCTGCCAGCCATCCGATGGCCAGCGCTCCGAATCCAAGGGTGGGTGGTCATTCTTGCATACAACCCGGCGGATGTATAGTGTTCGGGGATTGGCAGTTTTTCCATCGTACTCCCGCCACGCGTCGCCCTCCCAGCTGTGGCGGAGCCCCCCCTGCCAATACCGCCCAAGCGCAAGAACAGTGCGCCTGAAACCAGAAACTGCCCTCCCCTTGAGCGACACAAGCACCACATCACCTGCCACGTTGCCGCCACCTCACCCCTTCCTCCCTGCATCTGCCTACCACCGTACTGCCACGTCATCACCCTGCCATACTACCACGTCACCCTGCTGACGTCATCATGATGATGTCATCACTGTACAAGGGGGTCCCATCGCTGACATCATTCGCCGTATCGCTGACATCACCTGCCAGAAAAATCGCGCAAGTGAAAAATCGAAGCTTCGGAAGCGCAGAATGAAAAACAGAGGCAGTTTTCGATGCGCTAATCGCGCATCACTAAGGGAAATAGGCCAAAATGGGGAATCTTTTTGTTCAGCAGTCGTTTTTGCCTCAAAGGGCAGAAAAGGCCCGATTTTGCAGTTTTAGCATATCAGCGGAGAGAGAGAGTCCCGTTTTAGGTATTAAAGAGTATCAGAGCAAAGATGAAGCCCAATTTAATGACAAAGAGTATCAGGATGCCGCAAAGTGTATCAGTGAAGATCTATCAGCGGCCCGAAGCAAGAAAACATTAAAGAGCCTCCAGCAAAGTCAAAGAAACAGTAAATTCCATTTAAAGACACTCAAATCACAGTTACTGCACATCAAAGTCACATAAAGATTAGTGGACCAAAACTCAAAGCACAGTTATTACAGAAGCAATGCACCAAGTCACCGAGGACACCATATTAATTCATTTTGATCCGGCTGCCTCTGGCGCAGCCTAAGAGATATTTACTTGCATTTAATTTCAGCACAAGTTTAGGTTTTAAAAGCTTTTTTCCGCAGACCTGTTAGGTCGGCTGTAATAAATATTTTCGGATATTTTACCTATATATACCACCCTGAACAATGTAATGAGGGTTGGTGATTGTTGGTTGGTTATTTTACTTAAGGAGAGACTCGCACTGTATATCTAAAAATTTCTATAATCAAAGACTGCTTACGAGCTTGGAAAGTGAATTGTCTGATGTGTTATTAATGGTTCTGAAGATTGAATGAGGGAAATCCTGTGATGCTTTATCAATCAATAAGTATTCCTTAGCTCTGTTGTTTTCAATTTCACATATGTTTAAGTTGCAGAACAAAAGTCTGGTTTAGAATTTGCTTACCTGCACTCTATGCTCAGTTTTTGTGGCTTCTTAATGTTTTCCTCTTGATTTAGGCATAAATATGAATTCCATATGGCTCATGTTTGCCCTATCTCACATATAAATGACTGTTACCTGGGAATTCTTAGCTGCTCCCAGATAGGGCTCCTTTATCTTCCCTCTGCTAACCTGTTTGAGAGATTCTTTGTTGCCTCTCATTCCTTAGCCTGCAATTCATCCTCATTTAACCTCAAGTTTGTTTCATGAACAACTACCTTGCCCCTCTTTCCTCTTGTGACCAACAAAACGCACCAGCAGTTTACTCCTCGACTCCATGCCCAATGGTTTGAAGCTTTTCACTCTATGCATTGCCTCTCCGTTTGAAAGTTACCTCCTTCCATCCACCTTCCACCCAAACATAAACGAAAACCCTTAGAACCCAATATCTAGCCTAAAACCATCATCAACAAAGCTAAATCATTATGAGAGAGCCCTCTCTGATTGCAGGTGGGCTAGAACCTACGATCCAAAGATTGGTTTGTGGTTACCTCGGCCGTATCCCTTCCAGAGCTTAGGGACAACTTGAGTGATAACAGGTGGGATGCCTTTGAGTCTGTTTGAAATTGCATATCAGGTCGTACAGTCGTTTTCTAACTCTTGTTCAACCGAAACTAATCCAATGAATGTGGTCCATGGAGAATCACTTTCGATATCAACCTCAGCTTCAACAACATTTTCTGAGACTGTTCATACTGATGAGCAGATTTGTGAACTTTTGTCTCTTGATGATTTACCATGGGAAGATCTTCATCATCGATCCTCGTTTTTACTTGAGCTTGATCATTTTGAAATTTTCATCTATTTTTACCACTGACTATGTCAAAGAACCACAGAATCCATTCCAACATCTTGATTCTGAGTTAAATTTGGGAAATATCTCTCGAACGCTTCCTATTGACATTTCAGTTAAACCCATAATTATTGAAAACATTCATATAGGTGCTTCCTGTACGGACGATGAAATCCAAACTTATAAAGCCCTATTTCAAGAATTTCGCGATGTGTTTGCCTGGTCATATGAAGAAATGCCAGGAATCGATCCATCAATTTTTTTCCATGAAATTTAAACTTACCCAGATGCTAAACCTGTCTGGCAATGTTTGCGTGAGATACATCCGAGAAAAGTTGTTGCTATCAAAGCTGAAGTTGAGAAATTACTTCAAGCAGGTTTCATTTATCCAATTCCTTTAATGGATTGGGTATCAAATATTGTTCCTGTTAACAAAAAGCAAGGAACGATAAGAATATGTATCGATTATAAGGATATTAATCGAGCTTGTCCTAAAGACAATTATCCAACCCGCTATATCCATCAAATTATTGATGATTGGGCTGGCAATGAAATGTTCTCCTTTATGGATTGTTTTTCCGGTTACAATCAAATCAACATACTCCCTGCTAATCAACTTAAAATGGCTTTTATTTGTCCATGGGGGACATTTGCTTATTGCAAATTACATTTTGGATTGAAGAACGCTGGAGCAACTTTTCAAAGGGCTATGTCTTATGCATTTCATGACATCAAGCACAGTGTGCAACCTTATCTCAATGATTTACCTACCCATTCATTATGTAGAGTCGATCATCTCACTCATTTACGAACCATATTTATGAGATGTAGGCATTATCGAATTAGGCTGAATCCACACAAATGTGTATTCTGTGTAGAAATGGGTCGTTTACTGGGATTTGTCATTTCAAAAGCTGGCATTCGTGTTGATCCCTCGAAGGTTGAAGCTATCATCAAATTACCTCCTCCTTCGACTCTTCACCAACTCCAAAGTTTGCAAGGGAAAGCAAAATTTTTACGTCATTTCATTCCTAACTATGCCAAGATAATGAAAGGTGTTACCAGGTTGTTGAAACAAAATACTCCATTCTTTTGGGATGAGATCGCTAACAAATCTTTTGATGCACTTAAACACGTGTTGACCCATGCACCATTACTGCATCCTCCAAATTACAACCAGGATTACTTTTTGTACCTCGTCGCTTCTCATTCCACCATTGGGATGCTTTTAGTTCAGGAAGATGAATTCAACAATGAACATGTGATTTACTATCTTAGTCGAACTCTGAATCCAATTGAGCTTAAATATTCACATGTGGAGAAATTGGCCTTGGCAGATGTTCAAGTTGTCCAAAGATTTCGTCATTACATCTTATTACGAAAAACCACAGTAATTTCTGACTGTAACACTATGATGTACATTTTGACCAAACAATTGCTAGGGGGCAAGTATTCCAAATCGATAGTTATCCTACAGGAATTTGACTTGGAATTTGAAAAATCCAAGGCAAAGAAATCTTTGGTTTTTGCAGAAATGATGTGTAATTTCCCGCATACTAATACTGAAACTGTGGCGGAAGAGCCCATTGCGGACGAATCCTTGTTTCTTATCAGTACTCTTGATCCATGGTATGGAGATATTATTGTTTATCTCCAAACCCAATGTTTTCAGCCTAAAATCTCATGATCTCAGCGATGGAAAATTCGTTTCCAATCCCAACAATATAATATTATTGGAGATACACTCTATCGTCATGGGGCGGATTCTGTTTTCCAATGTTGTCTAACTCATGAAGAAGGTGAAAAGGTTCTGAATGACTGTCACTCTGGAGCATGCATTGGTCATATGTCTGGGTATGCCACAGCCCAAAAGATACTGCGCACTGGTTATTTCTAGCCATCCTTATTCAAAGATTGTATCTATGCAGTCCGGAAATGCCACAATTGTCAAATTTTTTATCGTAAGATGTGTGCTCCACCCGCTCCTCTCCACCCTATAATTGTTTTCAGTCCTTTCGCAAAGTGGGGTATTGAATTTATTACATGTAACCCTCACTCGGCCAGTGGGCATGCGTATATCATCCTAGCAGTAGATTATTTTACTAAGTGGGCCGAGGTGATGCCTACATTTTTGGTAGACGAAAAAACTGCTGCAACTTTCGTATTCAATCATATAATTGCTAGATTCAATGTTCCTCAAGCTATTATTACTGATCATGGAAGTGATTTCCGAAACATTATGATGACTGAACTGACATATCAACTTGGCCTGTGTCACGATAGTTCTACTCCATATTACCCACAGGCTAATGGTCTAGTTGAAGCTATCAATAAAGTTCTAGTCACTATGATCCAACGAATCATTGGTATTCATAGGTCGAATTGGCATAACATGTTATTTTCAGCACTTTGGGCATATTGAACCTCAGTGAAAACATCAACTGGTTTCACTCATTTTCAACTAGTTTACGGTTTGGAAGCAGTGTTACCTATTGAATGTGAAATTTCGTCATTACAAATAGCCATAGAATTACTCCCAGCCACTTCTGAAGAAGAGAAACATTTTTTGTACTTAGCTCAGTTAGATGAGAATCGACGCACTGTTGCATTGGCAATCGAAACTCATGCGAAACAGATAAAAGCTCAGTACGACCAAAATGTTACACCTCGTAATGTTTCAGAAGCAGACCTAGTTTTACTATATGATCAAGCAAACGATAAGCTAGGGGCTAGAAAATTTGTACCGATGTGGCATGGCCCTTATATTGTTAAGCGAAAGTTGGCAAAAGGGGCCTATGAATTGGTAGATTTTGACAGTGTCTCTTTGGGTAAACCCGGAAATGGGCTTTATCTGAAGAGATATTATGCTTAAATTTCGGTGTGGATATTTTTGTTAGATTAGTTTTTTTCTTTATAGCTGGTGTGTTTTAGATTAGATAAGCGTGCCTAGTTTAGAGAGTGTTTTTATCATTATTCCTGCTTATCTTGGTTTTACTCTTGATATTGTAGATGTCGACGTCTCTTTAAACATACATTGGTTTTGCTGATGGTGCTTGTTGTAGTACACGGAACATTTATTCCGCAGCTTGGGTTATCTATTCACCCTCTGATGAGTTAGTATCTATGCATGGGGTAAGCCTCAGTCAAACAATAAATAACATTGCAGAGTATAGTGCAGTGATTGAGTTATTACCTGAACCCATCTCATTTGGGATTCGGAGTTTGATTGTTAGGTTAGATTCTGAACTCGTTGTATTACAACTTAACAGAGTTTATGCCATTAGAAATCCAGTGTTATTAAGATTATTTTTGAAAGTTCGTCTCTTGGAACATGAATTTGATTACAATGAATATTAACATATTCCAAGACATTTCAATACATTAGCAGATGCAGTTGCTTCTCGTATGATAAATAGACATTTGTAATAATCAAAATAGTAAATTTAAAACATTCAATAACATGTTATACAAGATAGCCGACAATAATGATATATCATAAAATAGAAGAAGTGTATCAAATATACATCATCTTCGATCATAGGTTGAGAAACACCTTATGATCGGCAAAAATGATAGTACAAAAGGGAAAAAATGTCATGTGAGTCTACAAAAGCAATCATCCTATCCCTGGTGATGATCATGATAAGAAACCACTGCTCGGGCCACCCTACAAAAGAACCTCCTAAAAGGTCCTTGGACCCCAATCACATATCGTTGTAACCTAAGTGGAATACCATCTATGCCAATCTTTGGAATATCTGTGGTCAAACGGTCTAGATGATTCTCCAAATCGGTCACGATCTCTGTATATTGGTCTTGTGAGGTCGATACTACTATAGCTAGGTGTCTCCTCTCATAAGGCTGGAGAGTGGCTGGTCGTCATGGACCCACATCTGCATTTAAAAAATTTTATTGTCAGTTTTCGATGATTTAAACAACAACAAAAAATAGTTAAAACTTAGAAAGTGTTGAAAATGAGCTTACCTGAATCATCCAACTGCTCTCCTGGTCGAAGAATCATGTCTGGGTCACTGTGATAATCCATCCCGGCATATGGAAAATCCTAAATCACAAAAATTTGGTTCCTCAACCAACGAAAATACTTAAGTGGAAATCGAACAACCTCTGAACCCTTCTCAGGATGATGGGCCATCACTGCAACCCAACGCATTATCCTAGGCTCTCGAGGAAGACCAGCCTCAACAGAAATCTGCTGTGCGACTAGCATAGGGACCCTCTCTAGACCAAAGCTCACAACCAGGAAACTAGATCCAAAGTTTTTTAGTTGTCCGTTCTTTGCTTTGGTTAGTTGGCCTTTTACATTCGCCAACACAGCCTCACACCAATTGAATATGGTACCTCGATAACAGTCTACAGCCATTTGCATCTGGGATCCAGTAGCTACATGCAATGCTGCACTCCCGCATAGTCTCGTGATAGTGAATGCAATAACCTTAAGTTCAGGACGGTCGATATTTTTAATATTGATCCATTTATCCTTTGTTTGATCATTGCAAAACTCTAATCAGAGGCTAGCGACAGACTGGCCACCTGGCCTAGTCCTCAAAAGAGATAATCGTTCGCCTCTCTTGGGCAAACTAGTCAAAAAATATATGTCCTCTAGCTCAATTTTGAGCCAGTGGCCACCAATCATGAAACACTGGTCCTGTATACTCCACCTGTCTACCAGCCATTGCAATAAGTCTACTTGGGCCCTCATGCTTGGTATGGCCCAAAACTTAAACAGACTGCATGCTCTCAATGCATTCAATGTGGGTTGATGATTTATTGTGGCAAGATCCACATCCTCATGGTCGCGTTCCCACCAAATAAGCATTTTGTATGTCCTACAATGCAAAAAAGACGTATTAGAACAAATTAGTTTGAAACATTTTTGGCGCAAATGGAAAAATTTGAATTTTCAAAACCCATTTCATAGGGTCCACACCCGTTGGTTATAGACAGTGCATAGGTCCGCACTTGTTGTGAGCAATAGGTGCAAACCCACAACATTTTTCTTTGTAGAAAAAAGTTGGGGTCCGCAGGGGCTGCATGTTGCACCTGTCGACCCCCGCGAGCAATTTTCTAAACCAAATTCTCCTTTGAAATAAATTTTAAAGCCTAAAAACGAAATGTAAATGGTTGAAATGCAAGATAAAGATGATGTGGATTACCTGGCGCTGACGGTTTTCGATTCCAACGGATGGATTTTCCGCAATATTCACAAGAAGTTTCTTACCCAAAAGCTCTCTCTTCTCACTCTGAAATCAAATGGTAAAAATGAATTTACAAAAGCCCTTTTTATAAAAAAAATTGAATCAATGAATTTTTTATTTATTTATTTTTCACTTTAAAAATGTAACTTTTTGATATGTTTTTATTTATCTTAAAACAGGTATGAGTAATGTTTTGAGTTTTTGTGCAGAATATTGGATTTTTCAGGAAAAATTGATCATTTTCAACAAAGAGTACTTTTATCACTTTTTCGGGCTCTTTCAAAAAATTACGAAAAAGAAAAACATTGGAGTCCTCTTTAAGCTCTCTTCTGACTCGTAAAATATGAAAAGATTGTCGAGTTTTTTCCTTTTTAAACTCGTTAAATGGAATTAAAAAGGCGGTCCACTTACAACTCTTTTCTGACTATATAAACATGAAAAGATCGCCAAAATTTTGTTGTTTCAAGTTCGATACTGGTTGTAAAATGACGTGTCTTCGATCGCTCTTTTACTTTTTCAGATCGGAGCCACTAATTATGAAAGGTACTCCTTGATCGTAATGGTCAAGTGGTTCTCTCAAGTATTATTTTATACTTTTTCGGGCTTGAGGGACACAAATTTACGAAAAGGGACACCCATGGAGTTTTCTTAAGTTTTTCTTCTGACTCCCTAAAATTGAAAAACATTGAGTTTCCTATACTGGACTCGTTAAAATTTAACAGTAAAGGACCTATTCAATTTTAAACGGGAATGAACCACTCCTTCTTAGGGTTCAAATTTTAAACTAAGTTGGACTCATCCGAAGGATGAGCTTATAAACAAGCAAATGTTATCCTCCTCAAGCTTGTCAAAAATAAAGAGGTACTTGCCAGAAATGGTGGGGGAAAAGAGAGAAAAATGAACTTGTTTGTTACACTTTGTGTTTTAGAAAAGCAGTTAACCACTTTTGAGCACGACACTTTTTGTTCACCTGAGTTAGGAATCCTTTGCCTAACAGTGAATCAAACCATATTGGAAGTCTTCAGCCGGTTTCTGGGTATTAGCTTTGGGTCACTTGTCACCAAACCATCTGCAATGTTGTTATGTGTTCACGAGGTCAGTTCAAATAAACCATTCATCTGCAAAATATCTGTCATCCATTTTGACCATCCCTGAGTTAGTCCTTGCCAAATATATTTCTTCAAAACTTGATCTATGATTTCATGTTGTGGGCTTGCCTACGACAGATCGCTTTCTATCGACTTCAGCTTATTATCTAGAAAGATGATCTAGAAATCGTCAGTACCTTGGAATCTGCATGCCCTAATGGCAGGTTTCTGGCCTTCGATGATAGGTTGCATCATTGACCTTTCGATCAAAGGACTCTATAACATGTTCGACATCAGCTCATTTATTCACATTTCATGGATTGTACTAGGTACTTTGAGAGCCATTGGCATTACTGGTAGTTTCTCTCACACTTGTTAACAGTTCACATCATTGACTAGTAATCAAGTGGTTTCTACCATGTTCGACTTCGACACATTCATTCACATGGATAGAATCGTACTAGTTCGGGAAGCAGAAATCAAGACCTTGGATCTAGTTTCTACCATCCAAGCTGTGAGGAATTTGGTTATTCATTATACAGTGGACTATTCATAAACAAATGGTTGCGTCCATACTGTATCTACACCTGTCTATACTCTTGACATATTACAAAACCATTCTTGTATGGGAACAGTTTAGTCAGTTTTCTAGTCAACTTTGATTTGAGTATGGGAATGCCTACCTCAGCGATGATATGTTCACATATATATATTTCACATTGAATGATTTTACAGGTTCCGACTGGGGTGTCCATAGGATGATCCTTGAAATGATAAAGTAGTTCACTCTTCATAGATGACAAACTCTATCTTCATCTATTATAGACGTCGCACTTTAGGGGACAATATGTTGCACAAAAAATTGTCACCTTGACATTCTGCAATCTGTGTGAGTCCATTACCACTCATACTTTCCTCCTTTGCAAGTCTTAAGCGTCAGTTCTTCATATCAAGCCTTGAAAATAAGAGAAATTCCTCAAAAGTCTCTAAAACTCTGGTTTTGCACTTTCTCTTAGCATTACCTGCAGTCCCGCACCTGAAGTTCATGTCCCCTGTGCACCTGACCTCTTTGTCTCTGTGTTATGGGTGCAGACCCTTGTAAAAGTTAAAAAGGCGCAAGTATATTCTTAAAAACTCAATTTGAGTCATTTCTAGAAGCTTCTGGAAGGAATCTTGAGGTGGCAAGTTCGCTCCCTTAAGTTTCATGCATCCCATACCTTAAGGAGCTAACCCCTTGATGTGAGGAGATTATCCCTTTGAAGGAGGACTCTATCCCTTCATAGGTGGACCTGTAACCTCCTTCCTCTACACTATAAAATGAAGCATTGCGTTGGTTACTGGGGAGGTTGAAAGCTGAATATTTTTGAGGTGAAAAGCTGCTAGAACTTAGTTTTCCTAATTGAGCTTGTATATGGAGAGATTACATACCTCTTTGATCTCATTTGGAAGAGTGTATGGCTTGTCAAAGTAAAGGAGATTCCTGTTTCAGACCCTGGGAAGAGCTTTTTCAACATCAAGGCTGAAAAGGTTGTAAGTTTCTTCTACTTCAAAGTTAATACAAATAAGTTTGTTTTTCTCAATAAGCTATGTTTTAAGGTTTATTTTATGGATTCCTTGATCACCATAATGAACATGATTTATGATATTAGCTATGCAGGTGTTATTTGATGTTTTCTTGTTTGTGATTGCAAGTTCTCAAAAGGAAACTCTTTCGGACGGTTGAAGGAAGGCTGCTACAAACTAGCGTTGGACTTAAAGTAGAGTCTAAACACCTCTATAGTTTTTATTTATGAATCATATGTTTATAGAAAGATAGATTTCTTTGTCTGCTTGTTGCTAGATATCTTTTTCTACTAGGGAGATCGGCCTTGTCTGCAGGATCGATTTATCCGGCCAACAAATTGGTGACTCCACTGGGGAACTGAATTTGGTTTTTGGTTTACCTTTGTATTTGACTTGAGAATCTTGTTCTCGTTTATGGTTTTTGCTTGATGTGTGTTGGATTGGGTAGTTTTTAGGATCTTGATTATTTTTTGTTTTTTTGAAGTTTTCAGGGGATCGCACTTTCTCTTTACAGACAGTGCAGGCATCTCCGCACTTTTCCTTTAGTACACAGAGTGGCACTGCATCTGCTTCTTCTGGAAGCCTGCGGACCCTATAAAATTTTTTGAAAACCCTAAAATGTTTTCTTCCAGTTAAGTTTAGGTTTTATTTATGGCTTTTAGTGTCTACCCAGATCTGCCTGTGTTCTGTCAAAAATCTGTTGTGAGTGAGTTCCATTGGAATTTTTGTTTTAGATGATTTTCTAGAAGTTTTGCATGCCTGGAGTGGTTGTCACTTGATCTCTGTAGTGACTCAAAGATCAGAATCCTGAGAAACCTTAGATTACCCTGGTGTCTTTTCGTCTTCTTGATGAGTCTGACTTGTTTGTGAAATATGTCCTTTGTGAGAAATAGACTTACTTTTCTCTTTGCAAATATTTGGACGAACTTGGTTATAAGTTTTGAATTTTATTTTTAGAAAAGAAAATGTATTTGGATTTTTTTGATTGATTTGTTATTCTGAATGAATTAATCCTTAGTTTACTGAACAACTAAGTAAAACGTCCACAAAAAGAATTGAACCTTTTATACAATTAGGTTTTTAGAAGTTTTTAGATCTCAAGATTAGTTTTGTAGTTTTGAGTGTTTTCTAAAACTTGTAGATCTCTTTTGAAAGAAATTGTTTTCTGTAGTTTTGAGTGTTGAAAAAGGAAAGGGATTTATTGTGAGCATAATTAGTAGTCTCATTTTGAGTTCTTATTGAAAAAGACAAAATATTTTCTTTTCATTTACATGTTGAAAGAAAGATTTGTTTCTCAAAGAATTGCATTCTCAAACTCTTTCTTTTAGCTAGGAATTCATTGAAAGAAAACGAATTGTTTATCATTTTAGGTGCATTTTTTAGTGTTTTTGGAGTTGAGTCTTCACACCATCAAAGTTTCATTTCCGTACCTATTGACTTAAAGAACAACCCATAAAAGTAATGCTTAATTGAAATTGATCTAGCATTCTTTTTTATTTCTAGGGCTCTTATCACTAATATAGGTTAGGCTAGTATCTTGGAGTAGGGAGTAATTAAACTCTCCAAGATAGTTAAAACAAATAAGTAGCTATATCTTGTGGTAGGAAATAAATCCAATTGTAATTGATACATTCTGGGAAGCTTCTCTTAAAGGAGTCAATCAGGAAATCATGTCCGAACCTTTGAGACAATCAAGTCTATTTCGTTGGGAAAGATAGACGATTTGCATGTATTATAAACGATAAACCTCAGATTAACCATTGTCGAGGAGCCTAGGGTCACTTGTTGGTAAACCTCGAATTGATCATGTCGAGGAGCCTTCAAGGGGATTAAGCTTTGTTACTCTGCCCTTGCACATAGATTGGATCATACACTGTTCCCCCAGTTGTATTTGTTGCTGTTGGTAACCTTAGTGTCCATAAACTTAAGATTATTTCCTAAGGTGACGGTGAAGGACAGGTCTCACTATACTTGGAGCAGACGTCGACTAGACTCACTTGGACTCTCTGGGGGGTTCTCTTCACTCGAGATGTTTTTGTGAAGAAGCTTGTGTCAGTCTGTTTCATTAAGCAGGTTGTCGGGGTAACTGTTCCAACCGCCCTTTTTGTATTAATATTATACAATGTTGGATTTCATCACCAACTAGTGTTTCTAGTAGGGGAATTGATTGTTTGTGTGTGGTTTGAACTCTTAGATTTTTTAGGTGTGTGTTTCAATTGTTTGTTTCTTTAGAGACTTTAGGTGGTTTTATTGAAATTTTTCTTTGTTTGCATGTGAGTAATTAAATATTTAATCATGGCTGAATTACCAAGACAATCTCGTACACTCTGGGGGCAACCTCCTAAGTATACACTAAGCCAGCTTGAAGGGCTATGAGCTCTTGTATCACCTAGTGACAGTAGAGTTGGGTCACCAGATGCTGGAGAGTCATCTTTATTTGTTCATCCTGATTATCAAGTACAAACAACAGAGTATATTTTTGAACCAATTTCATTTTCCGAAGTTACTGGTAGTATTTCTCCTACCAGTGAATTAGCTGAAGAACCTAAAATTTCTAAGCCTGAACTAAACCTGCTGCTACTCCATCTTCAGGATTTTCTTCTCCAACTTCTAGTGGTCCTGGTTCACCCAGGGTAGGAAATATCATTACCCAAAATCTTCCTTCTGGACTCATTTCTATTGAAGAACTTGTCAGTACAGACGAAGACGTAATTCTTCCCAAAAACCAACCAACTATAGAGCTTAGGGAGCGTGAATCAGTATTCTACAGTCCTTTTAGGAGTGACGCTTGGTACATATCATTAACAATTTTTTTAGAAAACGCGTGTCTTAGTTTTTCACCACCTCAAATTCCTTTTCATCCAACACCCAGAGGTTATTATCCTTCGTTGAATATGTCGAGACGGTCATCTATGTTTTCCCAAACACAGGAAACATTTTTATATGGCGGTCCTTCTATTCCTTCGGGGTACCAGTCACTCACTGGTACTTTTTTAGGAGCATCTCCTCAAATAATTGAACATGAGATATCAACTGGTAATAATGGAACTCAAGCGTTGGGCGTAGAAGAAATCCTTATGATGTCTAGTAGTATTCCAAATCCTCAACCTCAAGGTAGTCAGTTACCGCTTGGGGGGCAACCTCAAGGTAGTCCATTAACGCCTGGGGGGCAACCTCAAGGTAGTTAGTTACCGCCTGGGGGCCAACCTCAAGGACAATACATACCATCAGGATAGTACATACCTCAAGGTCACCCCCAAACTTAGTACATACCTCAAGGTCAACCCCAAACTTAGTACATACCTTAAGGTGAACCCCAGTATCAATATATACCTCAAGGTCAATCCCAGTTTCAGTACGCGCCTCAAGGCCTCAAGGTCAGTACCCAACTCAGGGTTTCCAACCACCTTCTGGTCAACCATTTGTACAAGGAGCTGGAAATGTACCACTTAATTATCAGCCTTACGTTCAACCCGGTTATGGTCCTCCATATGCACAACCTTTTATGGGTCCATACCCCGGAATGAATATGTTGTGGGATCCATCTCAAACTCAACAGACTATGCAACCTAATGTGCAGTTATCAAGTCAACCTGGACAACCTTTGGTTTTTTGTCCAACCCAGCAACCTGTCCAGTCTACTGTTCAAACCTCTGCACCTGGTTTAGTTCAGCAGCCTGGGCCGAGTTCGCCACGAACTCCACCTCAAACTGCTGTTGTAACTATTATAGCTTCTGTTCAACCTACCACACCTATTTCTGGTGTATCAGTAGCTCCGGTTTCTACTATTCCTGCGTCAGTGTAAACTCCTCAAGCCTCTTTACCACAGTCAAGACCTACAGTTCAGACTTCGGTCTAGATGCCCGCAGGACAAGCTGGTCCAAGTACAGTTGTCACAAGTCAACCGCAATTTACTTATCAACCGTACCAAGGATAGTACCAATTCGGTCCTACTGTACAAAACCCAGTTTATCAGTATGAACTGTACCCTGGCTATACTTATCAACAGCCTCAACAACCCTAGTTTGGTCCAATTAATCCTGGTTTCCCAAGAGGTTATAATATTTATAATGAAAATCCAATTCCAGGTTATCCTGGATATCCTCCTCCTTGGGCTAGTCTTGTTACCCAAGGTTTTCGCAACCCTAACCGTTAGTTACCATTTATTGCAACTTTGGATTTACCTAATTTATCGCGCCTTACGAATGATCCGATTTACTCTCTTCCATATTGGCCACCAATGCCTAATAAGTTGCCTAGTGATATCTCAAAGTTCGAGGGCTAGTCAGGAAAGGATCCATCAAATCATGTGATGACTTATCACCTCTGGTGTGCATCTAATTCCATCATTGATGATTCAATTTGCTTACGTCTTTTTCAACGAACTTTGATTGGTTATGTTGCCAAATGGTACATTGAACTACCACGAGGCTCTTTTTATAATTTTAGTCAATAGCTACTTCTTTCTTAACTCATTTTCAGTTGTCTGTCAGATACAACAGTGGCACGGAATTGTTAACTTCACTAAAACAATCCACGTCCACATATATTTCTAATCATATTCATGAATGGCGACGTAGAAGGCGTTTAGTGAAATTTTTTATTCTAGATCAAATTTTAGTGGAATAGTTTGTTATATCATTATTACCTAAAATCACTAAAGATGTAGCTAAGGCAGGAGTTGTTACTAAAGAGAAAGTAATTGCTCAGGCTCAGTACCTTGACTTCGTCTATATGCGGTCAGGTACTTTATATGAAAAAATCCCCGACCTTCTAAAACACAATCAAATAACTGCAGCCCCTTTAGGGTCTCATGCTACTGATGGTATGATCGGTTCAGTTAGTACTAAAAGCAAGAAGAAATCTTCAAATAATTCTTCTCCTATTTTAACTTTACCAGATTCCCAAACAAGAGACTCTTCTGCTGAAATTCTTGCCGATATCCATGTCGTAGAGTCATCTACGGCCAAATCAAAATTTGGTGGTAAAAAGAAGGGGAAGAAGAAAAACTAAAAAAACTCAAAAGAGAAAACAGATAAAAATGAATCTACTGACGAGAAACGTAAACCTCGCTATCCTTGTCTCATTTGTGACGAGGATCATTTTACCAAAGATTGCCCACATTGAGCAGAGGTTTCGAAAATAGTCAAAGGTTCTCAAACGCCTACTGTCTTGAAGTACCCTTTTCCTAATCAAGATAGTAATATGATTAGTTCTTCCTCAAATGCCTCAGAAGAACCCATTATGATGATGTCTCATGTTAGGATTGCGACATGATTGCAAGATTATGGTAGTAAAAATCCTATTGGTGGTAAGCAAGCAGAATCTTCTAATTCAAACCCATGAACTACAACTCCTCCTAGTTCTGATCCGCTACAAATCGAGAAACCTAACTCTGACTTAGTAATCAAACCACATGCTAAAGGTACACTTCATAAATCAGCTTTCAATCCACATGTGAGAGCTGCTAAGAATTATAACATTGTCGAAGAATTAGCTATTTCTCCTTCAGTAATGTCAGCTTTGGAAGTGCTACAATCATGCCCAACACAGCGTAAGTTACTATTTTTTGCTATAGGAGCTATTGATATTCAGTATTCGAACCTCATAATCTTCGATTTACAGAATAGTACACCCCACCTACCTCATCAAATGGCTTTCCAGTTTCTAGTGTTAGTCAAAAACAGACCTTGCTTTCGGACTGTGATTGATGAGGGAGCTTCTACGTGTATTATGTCGATCCAATGTTGGAGATCACTTGATTCTCCTACACTCATTCAATATTCGACGATTATAAAGGCTTTTGATGGTTGAGGGTTCCATCCTTTTGGCATTTTGCAGGATTTACCTATAGGGGTCGAAGGAAAAACAATAAATCTAGATGTGGAAGGGGTTGATGCCCCTCTAGATTACAACCTTCTCTTGGGTCGTAGTTGGTCTTACGCTATGACTGCTATTGTTTCATTAGTCTTTCAGCTTTCCAAGTTTCCTCATAATAGAAAGGTCATTACAATAGACCAGCTGACTTATTTCTCATCCGACCCAGCGTCTTCAGATAGTATTCAGCATGTCAGTAAAACAACTAGTCATTACAAGGATGTTGGGGTAGGTTTGATTAAAGATTTTGGTTTACTAGAACTTTTTCCCTCCCTTCTCCTAACGTATCGCCTTTTATTGCAACTATTCATATGATTTCATCGAACATTATTTCTTTTGATGATCCTTAGATTGTGCCTTCCGATTCTGAGGTGGATTCATTTAATGGCGTGATGCCTTTGAGTCCCTTTGAAATTGCATAGTAGGCCTACAGTCGTTTTCTGACTCTTGTTCAACCAAAACTAATCCATTGAATGTGGTCCATGGAGAATCACTTTCGATATCAACCTCAGCTTCAACAACATTTTCTGATACTGTTGATACTGATCAGTAGATTTGTGAACTTTTGTCTGTTTATGATTTACCATGGGAAGATCTTCATCATCGATCTTTGTTTTTACCTGAGCTTGATCATTTTGAAAATGATTTTTCATCTATTTTTACCATTGACTATGCCAAAGAACCATAGAATCCATTGCAAAATCCTAATTCTAAGTTAAATTTGGGAAATATCTCTCGAACGCTTCCTATTGACATTTCAGTTAAACCTGGAATTATTGAAAACATTCATATAGGTGCATCCTGTACGGATGATGAAATCCAAACTTATAAAGCCATATTACAAGAATTCTACGACGTGTTTTCCTGGTCATATGAATAAATGCCAGGCATCGATCCATCAATTGTTGTCCATGAAATTAAAACTTACCCAGATGCTAAACCTGTCCGCCAATGTTTGCGTCAGATACATCTGAGAAAAGTTGCTACTATCCAAGCTAAAGTTGAGAAATTACTTCGAGCAGATTTCATTTATCCAATTCCTTTAATGGATTGGGTATCAAATATAGTTCCTGTTAACAAAAAGCAAGGAATGATAAGAATATGTATTGATTATAGGGATATTAATCGAGCTTGTCCTAAAGACAATTATCCAACCCCCTATATCGATCAAATTGTTGATGATTGTGTCGGCAGTGAAATGTTCTCCTTTATGGATGGTTTTTCTGGTTACAATCAAATCAACATACTCCCTGCTGATCAACCTAAAACGGCTTTCATTTGTCAATGGGGGACATTTTCTTATTGCAAATTACCTTTTGGATTGAAGAATGCTGGAGCAACTTTTCAAAGGGCTATGTCTTATGCATTTCATGACATCAAGGACATTGTGTAGCCTTATCTCAATGATTTACCTTCCCATTCATTACGTAGAGCCGATCATCTTACTCATTTACGAGCCATCTTTATGAGATGTAGGCATTATCGAATTAGGCTAAATCCACACAAATGTGTATTCTGTGTAGAAATGGTTCGTTTTCTAGGATTTGCCGTTTCAAAAGCTAGCATTCGTGTCGATCCCTCGAAGGTTGAAGCTATTGTCAAATTACCTCCTCCTTCGACTCTTCGCCAACTCCAAAGTTTGCAAGGGAAAGCAAATTTTTTACATCATTTCATTCCTAACTACGCCAAGATAACGAAAGGTTTTACCAGGTTGTTGAAACAGAATACTCCATTCTTTTGGGATGAGATCGTTGACAAATCTTTTGACGCACTTAAACACGCATTGACCTATGCACCATTACTGCATCCTCCCAATTACAACCATGATTAATTTTTGTACCTCGTCGCTTCTCATTCCACCATTGGGATGCTTTTAGTTCAGGAAGTTGAATTCAACAATGAACATGTGATTTACTATCTTAGTCGAACTCTGAATCCGATTGAGCTTAAATATTTGCATGTGGAGAAATTGGCCTTGGCAAGTGTTCAAGTTGTCCAAAGATTTCGTCATTACATCTTATTACGCGACACCACAGTAATTTCTGACTATAACCCTATGATGTACATTTTGACCAAACAATTGCTAGGGGGCAAGTATTCCAAATGGATAGTTATCCTACAGGAATTTGACATGGAATTTGAAAAATCCAAGGGAAAGAAATCTTTGGTTTTTGTGGAACTGATGTGTGATTTTGCGCGTACTGACACTGAAACTGTGGCGGAAGAGCCCATTGCGAATGAATCCTTGTTTCTTATCAGTACTCTTGATCCATGGTATGGAGATATTATTGTTTATCTCCAAACCCAATCTTTTCAGCCTAAAATCTCATGATCTCAGTGATGGAAAATTCATTTCCAATCCCAACAATATAATATTATTGGAGATACACTCTATCGTCGTGGGGCGGATTCTGTTTTCTGATGTTGTCTAACTCATGAAGAAGCTAAAAAGGTTCTGAATGACTATCACTCTGGAGCATGCGGTGGTCATATGTCTGGGTATGCCACAGCCCAAAAGATATTGCGCACTGGTTATTTCTGGCCATCCTTATTCAAAGATTGTATCTATGCAGTTCGGAAATGCCACAATTATCAAATTTTTTATCGTAAGATGCGTGCTCCACCCGCTCCTCTCCACCCTATAATTGCTGTCAGTCCTTTCGCAAAGTGGGGTATTGACTTTATTACATGTAACCCTCACTCGGCCGAGGGGCATGCGTATATCATCCTAGCGGTAGATTATTTTACTAAGTGGGCCGAGGTGATGGCTACATTTTCGGTAGATGGCAAAACTGCTGCAACTTTCGTATTCAATCATATAATTTCTAGATTTGGTGTTCCTCAAGCTATTATTACTGATCATGGAAGTCATTTCTGAAACATTTTGATGACTGAACTGACAGATCAACTTGGCCTGTGTCATGATAGTTCTACTACATATTACCCATAGGCTAATGGTCTAATTGAAGCTATCAATAAAGTTCTAGTCACTATGATCCAATGAATCATTGGTATTCATAGATCGAATTGGCATAACATGTTATTTTCAGCACTTTGGGCATATCGAACCTCAGTGAAAACAGCAACTGGTTTCACTCCTTTTCAACTGGTTTATGGTTTGGAAGCAGTTTTACCTATTGAATGTGAAATTCTGTCATTACAAATAGCCATAGAATTACTACCAGCCACTTCTGAAGAGGAGAAACATTTTTTGTACTTAGCTCAATTAGATGAAAATCGACACACTGTTGCATTAGCAATCGAAACTCATGTGAAACGGATAAAAGCTCAGTACGACCGAAATGTTACACCTCATAATTTTTCGGAAGGAGACCCAGTTTTACTATATGATCAAGCAAATGATAAGCTAGGGGCTGGAAAATTTGTACCAATGTGGCATGGTCCTTATATTGTTCAGCGAAAGCTGGCAAAAGGGGCCTATGAATTGGTAGATTTTGACGGTGTCTCTTTAGGTAAACCTAGAAATGGGCTTTATCTAAAGAGATATTATGCTTAAATTTCGGTGTGGATATTTTTGTTAGATTAGTTTTTTTTTTTTTTATAGCTGGTGTGTTTTAGATTAGATAAGCGTGCCTAGTTTAGAGAGTGTTTTTATCATTATTCTTGCTTATCTTGGTTTTACTCTTGATATTGTAGATGTCGACGTCTCTTCAAACATACATTGGTTTTGCTAATGGTGCTTGTCATAGTACACCAAACATTTTTTCCACAGCTTGGGTTATCTATTCGTCCTCTGATGAGTTAGTATCTATGCATGGGGTAAGACTCAGTTAAACAGCAAATAGCATTGCAGAGTATAGTGCAGTGATTGAGTTATTATCTGAATCCATCTCATTTGGGATTCAGAGTTTGATTGTTAGGTTGGATTCTAAACTCATTGTATTACAGCTTAACAGGGTTTATGCGATTAGAAATCCAGTGTTATTAAGATTATTTTTGAGAGTTCGTCTCTTGGAACGTGAATTTGATTACATTGAATATCAGCATATTCCAAGACATTTAAATACATTAGCAGATGCAGTTGCTTCTCGTATGATAAATAGACATTTGCAATAATCAAAACAGTAAATTTAAGACATTCAATTACATGTTACATAAGATAACCGGTAATAATGATATATCATAGCATAGAAGAAGTGTGTCAAATATACATCATCTTCGATCATAGGTTGAGAAATACCTTATGATCGGTAAAAATGATAGTACAAAAAATCAAAAATGTCATGTGAGTCTACAAAAGTGATCATCCTATCCCTGGTGATGATCACGATAAGAAAACACTGCTCGGGACACCCTACAAAGGAACCTCCTAAAAGGTCCTTAGACCTGTTGAAGCCCCGAAAATCGGGTCTACAACAAGGGGGATACCCGCCCGATTCGGACCTTGGTTAGCAGCTCCTTATCCTTTTGGTATAGCGGGTCCGACTGGGGATATGGGACCAGTTTCCCAATCTATGAGTGTGTGTGTGTAGAATTTGATGTTCCTGATCTAATAGTTCCTAACTGAGATATTCTAATTTTAACTTTAATCTAATGCTATGCTATTTTAATCTAATAAGCAACAACATCTAAGTCTATACTAACTTGGGATGTAATTCTTCTATTATGCGATCTAAAAAGATTTCAAATAACAACTGGTAATAAAGATAATTCAACTATTATGAGAAAAGAAATCAATAAGGACGAACCACTTCGCATAAAAAATTAGACAAAACAGTTGTGAAAAACATATTGCATAATGAGCTATTCATACATTAAGCATAAACAAATAGCTATCACCGTACAAAAGTGCCAAATGATAACTCAGGCATTCATGCAATAATACATAAACAACTAAAAACCGTATATCACTTTGACACATAAGCAGAAATGGTTAAGAGATAAAAGTACCATTTCTAACTAGTCCTACTCATGAGCTTCAAGTGAAAATGATTTATCTCTCCTTGCTCTAACATCCACTGAGAGTACAAAAGTGCAACATCAGTAGCAGATATTAAATGCAAACATCAACAAATCCTGTTCCATTCATTCATCAAAACCTCCTCAGAGGGTGCAAAAGTGCATGTTCTGAGGACAAGTTTTTGATAAATTTATGGACCCTTCTCTAAATGCATGAAAAGGGTTTAAATACTACTAATTAAATAACTTATTTACAAAAATTTAGGATACGGTTTAAATGACTGTCCTTTTTTTAAGCAAAAATAAAGCAAAACTATTTCTAAAATTAAATCTAATATCTAACTATTTCTACATTTGCTCCTTAATGTTCCAAGCATTCAGCATTTGCTTGAGTAGAGTCGGTTGACTGTCTTCCGCTTTTGGTTGAGCTAAGCAAACAGAATTGGCAAGCGCTGGCACCACCTTCTTAGCAAAATCAATCATATACTTGAGAGTCATCCACTGACTATGTGGCTTTACTATGTATGCCCAGTAATAATCCCAGTTCAACTTGGTTAACCCTTGAATTGCTTCTGCCTTTTCTTTAGCTTTTTGTTTCCAGTTTACTTTTATCATTGCTTTCTTGCAATTTTCGGGCTTACAGGTGACTGAGCAATTAGAAGCTTTCCTTCTCGAGCAATTTTCTCAGCGATGCACGATTAGCGCTAGGCGCTAATCGCGCATCGGAAACTGCCTCCGTTCTTTGATCCGGGCTTCTCTGATGCATTTTTTTCCTTTTGCGCCTCTTTATTTATCGGGTATAAAGCTCAAAATGTGTAAAAATAATGCTTTTGTGAGCTCTTGACCCCGAGCATTAAACTGTCTGTCTCTGATATCAACATCGCTCATTACCCATTTAACCATGGCTGTATATGAAAGATCTGTAATGGATGGCTCAGCAGCATTTTGTGAATCTATGGCTCTGTTGCATGCAGTATTTGTTTATAAGGGCGCCTTTTCTCTGTATTTAGACATTGGAGCCTTACCCTTTTCCCCATAGCTTCCTGCACATTGCTTTGCGTAACTTTTGTTCTTCGTTCCTGCAGTTCACAAGTGAGGAGAGAGTAATGATAATAAATAACGACAGGAAAGCTTTAAATGCCACGGATATGCAAAAACATGCCACCTTACGTGAACTGGCTCTTCGAAAAACACAAAACCATATTTTATTAACAACTGGCATGAAATTCATTAATTATTATTAAAGCGCGTAACCAGTTCTTAGTTTATGGAAAAACTTCTTGAATATTGAGCCAGGAAAATCTGCGATGAAATGTTTCTGCGATTTGCATCATAGTATCGCATTACTGCACTTTCATCGAGCTATTTTATCGCAAGGTTGTTTGATTGCAATATCGCAAAGATCACAGATCGCAATATCGCAAGATTGCAAATCGCTTAATCGTTTAATCGTTGTGTATTTTATGTGACTTTGCGATATGCGATATGCGATATTGCATATCGGCGATTTTAAGGTTTTCCAACTTGAGTGTTTATTAAAATGCATGCGATGCGATGGAGTTTTCATCTCAATTTCGCATTTTATCATTTTAACTCATAAGAAAATACCCTATCATTCTTGGTGCGATGCGATATTTCTTAAGGAGTGACATATAAGCACTAATTGATTTTTAAAAAAAAAAATTACTAAGGGTCCCCACTTACATAGTGTTATTGCTAATACTAAATAAGGAGGGGGGTTGTTGGTGGCCACAACAATTGGTGATTCACTTGGAAGAACCAGTTATCTCTGTTTTGCTATTGAATTTTCTAAACTTCCAAAACAGAAAATTTTTCAGAAAATTAAACTTTATTATGGAAAGATAAAGTACATTATTCTCTAACCTGTCAATGACATTTTGTTTCAACTATTTTCAACTTTGATTATTTGCTTCCTCAGGCTAGTCCTTGTATTTACATCAGTCATTACTTGGTCTTGTAAAGATAAAACAAAGTCTTCTCTGTAAACCAGTTTTAAATATGCTCATTTGTCGTTGGTAGAGCCTCTGCTGCCAGCAGGCGTTTATAGCCTCGACAGGGTTACCCGTTACCCAGCAATGATCCTGTATCCTACTTAAAGCAGCCTACATCTTTCAAAGAAGAATCCATATCCACACTTATTGCTTTGATTTTCTTTTTTACTCTTAAAGAACAATGTCTTGGTTTGGTAGCCAATTTATGACACAGTCAATCACTTGATTTATAACTTTGTTGAACAAGCTAGCTCGTGATGAGACCCCTTGTCTTTTGATTGCAACAATCTTGATTCATTGCCCTGTTGTGGTGTACAGTATTTGGCAAAGTCAGCAAGTTATAATATCTGTGATTATGATAAGCCGGCTCATGATGAGACCTCTTATTCTTCAAGATAAAGTGTTTCCTTGGGTTGTTCCTCTGAAAGTTGTGATCTCCTTAGTAGGGAGGAAGTCATTGTTTCCTTAAGATAGCTCTAGATGACAATAATAGAGTTTTTGGGAACAACTGTTCTACAGAGAATCTTTATTTTGTTATTGATACCTTTCATTGTACTGAGATAAAACAATTTCTTCACTAAAGGTGGTTTTCATCAAACTTTATGAAGTTGAAACTAGTATCATATCTAGGCTAGAGTCTTTAACTATATCTATCAATAATAAAGATCAATTTTCCAAAAGATTTGCTATTTATACAAGCGAAAAGTTCAAAATCTGAAAGAGAAATGGTGTCTTTTTCGTAAATGCCTAATGTAACCACTCAAAATTGGTTTTATTATGAAAAGAGAAACAACTACTCTATGAAAATAGAAGAATAATCTTCTATGGAAAATATTTCTTGAGAATTTGTCCATTAACAGGCAAAGAGTCTCTCTTACCTGCTAAATCCTGTAACACAAACGTTGATGGACCTATGACTTCTACAATTTGAAAAGGACCAAGCCACATTCTTTGAAGTTTTGTATGTTTGCCTTTCTCTTCATGAGCCTTGTCCCATTTTAAAACTAAGTCTCCCATCTGAAAATCTTTTTTGGTCATTATGTTTGAATCAAAAGAGGATTTTACTAGTGCTTGATGATGAGCATGGGTTTTCTTAGCCCGTTCTCATTGTTCTTCTAATTTGATTATTTCCATTTGTCTTAGCTGTAAAGAGGAAGTTGGTACTTCATCAATATATTGAACTAGAGACAAAGAGGGAATTGCTAAATGAATCGGAAGAACCACCTCTTTCCCATAAACTAAATTAAAGGGAGGAGTGCCGATAGAAGCTTTTTGCGTTATTCGGTCTACCCATAAAGCATATATCAAAGCCTTATGCCAATTTTTATGATTTTGGTCAACTGTTCTTTCGATAATCCTGATTAGGTTTTTATTTGTAGACTGAGCTAACCCATTGCCTTATGGGTAATAATTGGCCGAATATTTAAGTTTGAATCCTCTTTTAAGTGAAAATTCAGTCATTTCATTTCCAAAAAAGTATGGTGTATTATCAAACATTAAAGAGGAAGGCAATCCAAACCTGGTGATTATAAATTGATCTATGAACTCAATGATATTTTCAGCATTAGCCGTCTTGAGTGGAACTGCTTCTACCCACTTAGTAAAATAATCTGTTGTTGTAAGGATATATCTATGCTGCTTGGAAGAGTGAGGAATGATCTCACCTATTATGTCCAATCCCCACTGACTGAAAGGTTTCTCAATGTTAACCGGCTGTAGTGGCAAGGATGGCTTGTTTTGTCTTCCAGTAGTAGTTTGGCAGACTTGACATTTCCTCACGTAACTATGCGAATCTTTGAATAACGTGGGCCAATAATAGCCTGTGCACAAGATTTTATGTGCAGTAGCATCTCCAGCATAGTGTCCGCCTGCTGGCTCATCATGGAGTTCTTGCAAAACTTTTTCAGCTTCAGATTTCTCAAGACATTTAAGAAGAACAGAATCATAATTTATTCTAAAACGAATATCATTTATGAGCTGATATTGTTTGGCTTTCAACCTTAGAGCTCTTTTCTTAGTATGATTGAGGTGTGAAGGAGCATACCCATTCTTAAGATAATAAATGATATCAGCGTATAATGATTTTGCATCATTTAGGCTTACCTCCCACATTTGTACCTCTGCAGATGGAATTTCAGAAATTTGTGACGCTCCAGCCAGCATTTTGCAAAAGCCTTGACCTCTTACAATGTTTGCTGGTTTGATCTTAATGTCATATTCCTGTAAGGCAGTAACCCAATTGGCCCTTTTCTCACCCACTTCCTTCTGTACTAGAAGATTCCTTACCGCTGGAAACGATACTATAATTTTAGTATGGGTTTTGAGTAGAAAAGGTCTGAAGTATTTGACTGCTTTGAAAATAGCGTAAGCCTGTTTCTCCACATCTGAATAATTTAATTCAGCGCCCTGTAAATTTGAACTGAAAAAAGCAATTGGGGCTTCCACTTTTTCTCGATTTTCTTGAGTGAGTATCGCAGCATATGACTTATCTGAGGCAAATGTATCTAAAATAAAAGGCTCTGAAAAATTCGGAGTTGCTAAAGATGGAGCATTAATAATAGCTTGTTTGATCAGGTTGAATGCTTCGTGTTCATCTTGGCCCCATTTAAAATTTGAGTTCTTTTTAATCATGGCTTGCAAAGGAGACACCATTCGTGAAAAATCTGGAATGAATCTCTTTACAAAGTTGATCTGACCAAGGAAAGATTACATGGCTTTTTTGTTGTGAGGTAGGGATATTTAAAAAATTTCTTTGATTCTGTCGGAATCGATGTGAATTTCGGATTTTGACACTATGAATCCTAGAAGTTTCCCTTCACTTAATGCGAAAAAATATTTTTTCGGGTTAAGTGAAATTCCATACCTTAAACACCGTTGGAAGATTTATTTTAAATCTCTAAGATGGTCGCTTCATTTCTTGGAATACACGGTTATATCATCCAAATAAATTACTACAGATTTATTGACTAAACCTTTGAATGCGATGTCCATGGCTCTCTGGAATGTGGCACCAACATTATCAAACCAAATGGCATCTTTCGATATGAATATGTGCCCCATTTAGTTCTGAATGTGGTTTTTAATTGATCATCAGGATGTACCAACACTTGATTGTATCCTGAAAATCCATCTAAGGAAGACATTAATTCTGAGCCCGCCACTACCTGCAATATTTGTTCCATAGGTGGTAAAGGAAAATTATCTTTTTGACAGGCTTTGTTAAGGTTTCAAAAGTCAAAGCAAATCCTAATATCTCCGTTTTTGTTCCTAACAGGTACCATATTGGAGACCCATTTAGAATGTCTGACGGGAAAGATTATTCTGGCTTTCAATAACTTATTGAGTTCAGTTTTTATCTGATTTTCTAAATTGGGATGTATCTTTCTCAACTTTTGTTGGACAGGTTTTTCGTTATCGATCATTGGAATAGTATGTTGGATGATGGAAGTGTCGTATGTTTTGAGTTCATCATAATTCCAGGCAAAAACATTTTTATATTGTCTCAAAAGATGAATATACGCTAATTTCTCTTCAGGGGCTAGGCCGAGACCTAGATTAATGTTTTGTGGTTTGGCATCGGTTCCTAGGTTTACTAATTCGTAGTTTGAAGTTGAACTTTGGAGTTTTAAATTGGTAGACCTTTTAAACCGATCTTTTAAATCATATAAGTCTTCTAACTTGACTACCGACTTAAGTATAGCATTGTTAGTGCTATCTTGTTGCAATTGTTGATCAGGTTGGTCTTCGTCAATTATTTGATTGGAGTAGGATCCTTCATATGTGAGGAAATTTATGATATCAGGATCGTTGTTGAATACTCTCCAATTTGTGATGTTATTAGGAATAGATGGCCTAAAGATTAATTCTATTGGAAATCTATATGGACTAAAATCTTCTGAAGGAATAAGCTTAAAAGCTACGTTAGCCAAAAGGTCTGCGCTCGCGTTTTGGAGTCTAGGAATTGAAGAAATATTAAATACTATAAAATGCTCAGTCAGATCTTGAACTAAAGACTGATAATGTTTTAAATGACCTGATAAGCAATGTATAGTATTACGTACATGTCTGACCACAATCTCAGAGTCTCCGAAAACCTGAAGGTACTTGACGTCTAACCCGATTGCTTTGTACAACCCTTGGACCAAAGCCTCATATTCTATTGTATTGTTGGTGCAATCAAATTCGAGTCTGCACGTTAGCATAATTTTATCTCCTTCTGGACTAATTAGAACGCATCCTACTCCTGCTCCTTTGTTAGATTTAGAACCATCAAAAAATAATTTCCAAAACAAAGATTTATTTATAGGACTATCTAAAAAATTGATACATTTTGAACTATCCGTTTGAGAAAAAATTTCGACTTGGGACAAAACAGAAAGTTCTAAGTATGGTGACGTATGAGCATTAAAATTTCTGAGGAAAGAATCTACTGAGTAATTGCCAATAATGCTACTGTTATATGCTACTGGTTCATTTCCCCCTCTAGCTCTGTTACTATGTATTTCTGATGTAGTTCTCATTCAACTTTTATTTGATTTGGTTTACCATTGTCGGGTAGCCACACGTGCGACCAGTCAGTTGCGAAGTATCCATGAAGTTTTTCTAACCAATCCCTGCTAAGAATTAAGCCATAAAATTATGGAATATCAACAACTAAAATGTCAATAACTTGACATACCTTTGGGTTGGATGACAACCTTATGGTTACTTGATTTAGTTCACCAATCACTTCGACTTGAGATCGATCTAGCTAAACTATGCGCACAGTGGATTTCTGTGGTTAAACGTTTAACTTGGCACATATGGACTTTGGCAAAATATTCGATGAAGCACCCGAATCTACTAAGCAATTGTGGACATTTTTATTGAAAATTTCATAAGTAAGGAGAAACGGGGGAGTATGAGATCTTGATCTTCCTCCAATTAGAGCGATGTCATTTGGATCAATCTTATTGGTCGCATTAGTTGGAGGTCTTCCCATGTTATGAGAAGCTTGAGAAAGTACAGCGGCAGGAAAAGGTGCAACTGGCACAGCATGTAATTCTTTCAACGTTATCTTTTGTTGATGCTTTAACTTGCTCAATTCGTAAAGAGTGATGTTGGCCCTAGTCCTTTTCATATCTTCTATAATATTATACTCCATTTCATCTGACACAATCAGTGTTTTAGATGGAGTTGATGCATCTGTTTGGACTGGGCTGGTTTGAGTCGCTTTAGATGTCGTTTTCTTTGTTGTGACTTTATCCTTTATTGTAGAGCTTGTGCTCTTTGGCTTACGGGTAGTTTGGGGAGGATCAAGCTGATTTTTACTTCGTGTGCTAACTAGGAATACTTCTTGATCTTCTTCTTGTGGGAGGATGATATCCGACATTCCTTGTAACTCTACAACTTCTTCTTCATCGGTTTTCCCTTCAGTGGCAATTTCCTCTTCCTCTTCTTCAGATTCAGCATTTGAAATAGCATTTGGTGGCTTTGAATCCGTTGAAGGGCCTCTTTTAAAAGCTCTGTAGGGCTTTCTTGAAGAAGTTTCTGCTACTTGCTTCTTGATGTCGACCATTTCATTGGACATGGTCTTTAGAACTTTATGCAATCCTTCCAAATCGAACGGATCTTTTGTTTGTTTCTTCTTGGAATCTTCCTTTAAGGTGACTTTCTTGGATTTCCTTTCCTCTATCGCGGATTTCTTCTCTAAGGCTATTATACGTTTCTCTACCACTATTGCTTCTTTCATGTTTTCGGCTAAGGTCATTTTATTAGCCCTGTCAACAAAGATTTCTATGTTTGATGGTAAAGCAACGATATACCATTCACTTCGTACTTCTTCGCTGGGCTGGGAAGCAGTAGGAATTTTGTCTAGGATTTTATCGAAACGTAAATTGAAATCTTTGATAGGCTCTCTTGACTCGGCCCTAAGGTTAGATAGGTCGTTGATTAGCATTGCCGTAGACCTGTCATCACCAAACTTGGTCAGGAATTGCTCTTGGAAGATGTCCCAACTAGTGATGGATCCAGAGGGTAATGAGAAATACCATGCTCCGGCTGTTCCTTGCAGAGTATAAGGAAACAGTCGATCAACAGCATCTTCATTAGTAACCCCATTGAGATTAATGGATAGCATAAAGTTGTTTATATTCTCTTCTGCTAGCATGCCTGCCTCGGGATTAAACTTAGGCAGCCATTTCTCAGGATGGGCCGGTATTTGACTCAAGGGTGCAGGCATTAAGAATGCCCCAGGGTTATTCCATGGAGATTGGGCCATTGCTGAACTACTAACAGAGGAAAGTGTAGAAGATGATCCCTGTGGTTGGGAAGATGAGGATATTACGATTGTAGATGATTGAGGAGGAGTTTTGGGGGTTGCAGTGGACGGATGGACAATGATCTGAAGTGGAGTGGATGGTTGACTTCGCGGTGAAGAAGTTGAGATGGATGATGATGATGAAGGAGTCTCGCTGTTGGACTCCTTAGGTGATTTCCTTGCTCTTTTCCTTGTGGTAAGAGGTAATTCGGTTGGCTGAATGCCAAACTTTTCACTTTTTAATCTGGTCAGGGGATGAGCAGGGTTATATTGCGAAGTCACAATGCCTTGAGATTTATCAGATCTTTGAGGAGAAATAGAAAATCGCTGAATTTTTTGAATCAGAGATTCGACTTCAGGAGGTTCAATAGTAGATTGTTCTGAAATGTCAGGGTTTGTAGTAGCGGTTGATGCTCGAGCAACTTCTAACTCTGGATTTAAGTGTAATGAAGAAGTCGGGGGAGATGGTGAGGGCAATTTAATCTCAGAATGGTATTCGGATTTAGATTTACTTGCCATTCATAGTTCAAGCCCTCCTTCTAGCGCCAAATATGTTGAAGCCCCAAAAATCGGGTCTACAACAAGGGGGATACCCGCTCGGTCCGGACGTTGGTTGGCAGCTCCTTATCCGTTTGGTACAGTGGGTCCAACTGGGGATATGGGACCAGTTTCCCAATCTATGAGTGTGTGTGTGTAGAATTTGATGTTCCTGATCTAACAGTTCCTAACTGAGATATTCTAATTTTAACTTTAATCTAATGCTATGCTATTGTAATCTAATAAGCAGCAACATCTAAGTCTATACTAACCCGGGATGTAATTCTTCTATTATGCAATCTAAAAAGATTTCAAATAACAACTGGTAATAAATATCATTCAGCTATTATGAGAAAAGAAATCAATAAGGATGAACCACTTCGCATAAAAAGTTAGACAAAACAATTGTGAAAAACATATCGCATAATGAGCTATTCATACATTAAGCATAAACAAATAGCTATCACCGTACAAAAGTTCCAAATGATAACTCGGGCATTCATGCAATAATACATAAACAACTAAAAATTGTATATCACTTTGACACATAAGCAGAAATGGTTAAGAGATAAAAGTACCATTTATAACTAGTCCTACTCATGAGCTTCAAGCGACAATGATTTATCTCTCCTTGCTCTAACATCCACTAAGAGTACAAAAGTGCAACATCAGTAGCAGATATTAAATGCATACATCAACAAATCCTGTTCCATTCATTCATCAAAACCTCCTCAGAGGGTGCAAAAGTGCATGTTCTGAGGACAAGTTTTTGATAAATTTCTGGACCCTTCTCTAAATGCATGAGAAGGGTTTAAATACTACTAATTAAATAACTTATTTACAAAAATTTAGGATACGGTTTAAATGATCGTCCTTTTTCTAAGCAAAAATAAAGCAAAACTATTTCTAAAATTAAATCTAATATGTAACTATTTCTGGATTTGCTCCTTAACGTTGCAAGCATTCAATATTTGCTTGAGTAGAGTCGGCTGACTGTCTTCTACTTTTGGTTGAGCTAAGCAAACAGAATTGGCAAGAGCTGGCACCACCTTCTTAGCAAAATCGATGATATACTTGAGAGTCATCCACTGACTATGTGGCTTTACCGTGTATGCCTAGTAATAATCCTAGTTCAACTTGGTTAACCCTTGAATTGCTTCTGCCTTTTCTTTAGCTTTCTGTTTCCAGTTTGTTTTTATCATTGCTTTCTTGCAATTTTCGGGCTTACAGGTGACTGAGTAGTTAGAAGCTTTCCTTCTCGAGAAATTTTCTCAGCGATGCACGATTAGCGCTAGGCACTAATCGCGCATCAAAAACTTCCTCTATTCTTTGATCCGGGCTTCTTTGATGCGTTTTTCGTCTTTTGTGCCTCTTTCTTTATCGGGTATAAAGCTCAAAATTTGTAAAAATAATGCTTTCGTGAGCTCTTGACCCTGAGAATTAAACTGTTTGTCTCTGATATCAGCATCGCTCAGTACCCATTTAACCATGGCTGTATATGAAAGATCTGTAATGGATGGCTCAACAGCATTTTGTGAATCTGCGGCTCTGTTGCATGCAGTATCTATTTATAAGGGCACCTTTTCTCTGTCTTTAGACATTGGAGCCTTACCCTTTTTCCCCATAGCTTCCTGCACATTGCTTTACGTAACTTTTGTTCTTCGTTCCTGCAGTTCACAAGTGAGGAGAGAGTAATGATAATAAATAACGATTGGAAAGCTTTCAATGCCATGAATATGCAAAAACATGCCACCTTACATGAACTAGCTCTTCGAAAAACACAAAACCATATTTTATTAACAACTGGCATGAAATTCATTAATTATTATTAAAGCGCGTAACCAGTTCTTAGTTTATGGAAAAACTTCTTGAATATTCAGCCAGGAAAATCTGCGATGAAATGTTTCTATGATTTGCATCGCAGTATCGCATTACCGCACTTTCATCGAGCTGTATTATCGCAAGGTTGTTTGATTACAATATCGCAAAGATCACAAATCGCAATATCGCAAGATCGCAGATCGCTTAATCGTTTAATCGTTGTGTATTTTATGCGACTTTGCGATATGCGATATGCGATATCGCATATCAGCGATTTTAAGTTTTCCAACATGAGTGTTTATTAAAATGCATGTGATGCGATGGAGTTTGCGTCACAATTTCACATTTTATCATTTTAACTCATAAGAAAATACCCTATCATTCTTGGTGCGATGCGATATTTCCTAAGGAGTGACATATAAGCACTAATTGATTTTTTTTAATTTTCTTTTACTAAGGGTCCCCACTTACATAGTGTTATTGTTAATACTAAATAAGGAGGGGGGTTGTTGGTGGCCACAACAGGACCCCAATTACATATCACTGTAACCTAAGTGGAATATCATCTATGCCAGTCTCTGGAATATCTGCGGTCAAACACTCTAGATGATTCTCCAAATCGGTCAAGATCTATGTAAATTGGTCCTGTAGGGCCGATACTACTGTAGCTGGGCATCTCCTCTCATAAGGCTGGAGAGCAGCTGGTCATCATGGACCCACATCTGCATTTAAAACTTTTTATTGTCAGTTTTGGATGATTTAAACAACAACAAAAAAATAGTTATAACTTATAAAGTGTTGAAAATGATCTTACTTGAATCATCCCACTGCTCTCCTGGTGGAAGAATCATGTATGGGTCCCCGCGATAATCCATCTCAACATATGGAAAATCCTGAATCACAAAAAGTTGGTTCCTCAACCAGCGAAAATACTTAGGTGGAAATCGAACAATCTCTGAACCCTCCTCAGGATGACGGGCCATCACTGCAACCCAACGCATTATCCTAGGCTCTTGAGGAAGACCAGCCTCAACAGAAATCTACTGTGGGACCAGCATAGGGACCCTCTCTAGACCAAAGCTCACAACCAGGAAACCAGATCCAAAAATTTTTAGTTTTCCGTTCTTTGCTCTGGTTAGTTGGCCTTTTACATTTGCCAACACAGCCTCGCACCAATTGAATATGGTACCTCGATAACAGTCTACGCCCATTTGCATCTGGGATCCAGTAGCTACATGCAATGCTGCACTCCCGCATAGTCTCGTGACAGTGAATGCAATAACCTTAAGTTCAGGACGGTCAATAGTTTTAATATCGATCCGTTTTTCCTTTGTTTGATCATTGCAAAACTCTAATCGAAGGCTAGCGACAGACTGGCTACCTGGCCTAGTCCTGAAAAGAGATAATCGTTCACCTCTCTTGGGAAAACTAGTCAAAAAATATTTGTCCTCTAGCTCAATTTCGAGTCAGTGGCCACCAATCATGAAACATTGGTCCTGTATGCTCCACCTGTCTACCAGCCATTGCAACAAGTCTACTTGGGCCCTCATGCCTGTTATGGCCCAAAACTTAAACAGTTTGCATGCTTTCAATACATTCAATGTTGGTGGATGATTTATTGCGGCAAGATCCACATCCTCATGCTCACGTTCCCACCAAATAAGCATTTTGTATGTCCTACAATGCAAAAAAGACGTATTAGAACAATTTAGTTCGAAAATTTTTGGGCGGAAATGGAAAAATTTGAATTTTTAAAATCCATTTCACAGGGTCTGCACCCACTAGTTACAGACAGTGCATAGGTCCACACTCGTCATGAGCAATAGGTGTCGACCCATGACTTTTTTCTTTGTAGAAAAAAGTTGGGGTCCGCAGGGGCTGCATGTTGCACCCACGGACCCCCGCGAATGATTTTCTAAACCAAATTCTCCTTTAAAAATCAATTTTAAAGCCTAAAAATGAAATGTAAATGGTTGAAATGCAAGATAAGGATGATGTGGATTACCTGGAGCTGACGGTTTTCGATTCCAACAGATGGATTTTCCACAATCTTCACAGGAAGTTTCTTACCCAAAAGCTCTCACTTCTCACTCTGAAATCAAATGGTAAAAATGAATTTACAAAAGTCCTTTTTATAAGATTTTTTGAATAAATGAAAATTTTATTTATTTATTTTTCACTTTAAAAAGGTAACTTTTTTATACGATTTTATTTATCTTAAAACAGGTATGAGTAATGTTTTGATTTTTGTGCAGAATATTGGATTTTTTGGGAAAAATTGATCATTTTCAACAAAGAGTACTTTTATCATTTTTTCAGGCTCTTTCAAAAACTTACGAAAAAGAAAAACATTAGAGTCCTCTTTATGGTCTCTTCTGACTCGTAAGATATGAAAAGATTGCCAAGTTTTTTACTTTTTAAACTCGTTAAATGAAATTAAAAAGGCGGTCCACTTACAGCTCTTTTCTAACCGTATAAACATGAAAAGATCACCGAAATTTTGTTGTTTCAAGTTCGATACTGGTTCTAAAATGACGTGTCTTCGATTGCATTTTTATTTTTCAGATCAGAGCCACTATTTATGAAAAGTACTCCTTGATCGTAATGGTCAAGCGGTTCTCTCAAGTATTATTTTATACTTTTTCAGGCTTGAGGGACACAAATTTACAAAAAAGGACACCCATGGAGTTTTCTTAAGTTTTTCTTCTGACTCCCTAAAATTGAAAAACACCAAGTTTCTCCTATACTGGACTCGTTAAATTTTAACAGTAAAGGACCTGTTCAATTTTAAATAGGAACGAACTAATCCTTCTTAGGGTTTCGAATTTTAAACTAAGTTGGACTCATCCAAAGGATGAGCTTATAAACAAGCAAATGTTGTCGTCCTCAAGCTTGTCAAAAATAAAGAGGTACTTGCTAGAAATGGTGGGGGAAAAGAGAGAAAAATAAACTTGTTTGTTACACTTTGTGTTTTAGAAAAGCAGTTAACCACTCTTGAACATGACACTTTTTGTTCACCTGGGTTGGGAAATCCTTTGCCTAACAGTTAATCAAACCATATTGAAAGTCTTCAGCTGGTTTCTAGGTATTAGATTTGGGTCAATTGTTACCAAACCATCTGCAATGTCGTTATGTGTTCAAGAGGTTAGTTCAAATAAACCATTCATTTGCAAAATATCTGTCATACATTTTGACCATCCCTGAGTTAGTCCTTGCCAAATATATTTCTTCAAGACTTGATCTATGATTTCGTGTTTTAGGGTTGCCTACAATAGATTGCTTTCTATCGACTTCAGCTCATTATCTAGAAAGATGATCTAGAAATTGTCAGTACCTTGGAATCTGCATGCCCTAATTTCAGGTTTCTCGCCTTCGACGATAGGTTGCATGATTGACCTTCGATAAAAGGACTCTATGACATGTTCGACATCAGCTCATTTATTCACATTTCATGGATTGTACTAGGTACTTTGAGAGCCATTGACATTATTGGTTGTTTCTCTCACACTTGTTAAGAGTTCACATCATTGACTAGTAATCAATTGGTTTCTACCATGTTCGACTTTGACACATTCATTCACATGGATAGAATCATACTAGTTCGGGAAGCAGAAATCAAGACCCTGGATCTGGTTTCTACCATCCATGATGCGAGGAATTTTGTTATTCATTATACAATGGACTATTCATAAACAGATGGTTGCGTCCATACTGTATCTACCCTTGTCTATACTCTTGATGTATTACAAAATCATTCCTATATCGGAACAGTTTAGTCAGTTTTCTAGTCATTTTTGATGAGTATGGCAATGCCTACCTCAGCGATGATATGTCCACATATATATATTTTTCATTGAATGTTTTTACAGGTTCTGACTGGGGTGTCCACAAGATGATCCTTGAAATGATAAAGTACTTCACTCTTCATAGATGACAAACTCTATCTTCATCTATTACAGACTTCACATTTTAGGGGGCAATCTGTTGCACAAAAAACTGTCACCTTGACATTTTGCAATCTGTGTGAGTCCATTACCACTCATACTTTCCTCCTTTGCAAGTCTTAAGTGTCAGTTCTTCATATCAAGCCTTGAAAATAAGAGAAAGTCCTCAAAAGTCTCTAAAACTTTGGTTCCACACTTTCTCTTAGCATTAACTGCAGTCCCGCACCTGAAGTTCATGTCCCTTGCGCACCTAACCACTCTGTCTCTATGTTATGGGTGTGGACCCTGTAAAAGTTAGAAAGGCGCAAGTATATTCTTGAAAACTCACTTTGAGTCATTTCTAAAAGCTTCCGGAAGGAATCTTGAGGTGGCAAGTTCGCTCCCTTAAGGTTCATGCATCCCATACCTTAAGGAGCTAACCCCTTGATGTGAGGAGCTTATCCCTTTGAAGGAGGAATCTATCCCTTCATAGGTGGACCTGTAACCTCCTTCCTCTGCACTATAAAATGAAGCATTGTGCTGGCTACTGGGGAGGTTGAAAGTTGAATATTTTTGAGGTGAAATGCTGCTAGAACTTAGTCTTCCTAATTGAGCTTTTATGAGGAGAGATTACATACCTCTTTGATCTCATTTGGAAGAGTGTAAGTCTTATCAAAGTAAAGGAGATTCCTGTTTCGGACCTTGGGAAGAGCTTGTTCAACATCAAGGCTGAAAATGTTGTAAGTTTCTTCTACTTCAAAGCTAATACAAATAAGTTTGTTTTTCTCAATAAGCTATGCTTTATGGTTTATTTTATGGATTCATTGATCACCATAATGAACATGACTTATGATATTAGCTATGTAGGTGTTATTTGATGTTTTCTTGTTTGTGATTGCAGGTTCTCAAAAGGAAACTCTTTCGGAATGGTTTGAAGGATGGCTTACAAAACTGACATTGGACTTAAGGTAGGGTCTAAACACCTCTATAGTTTTTATTTATGAATCGTATATGTTTAGAGAAAGATAGATTTATTTGTCTGCTTGTTGCTAGATATCTTTTGATAGAAGGGAGATCGGCCTTATCCATAAGATCGATTTATCCGACCAACAAATTGGCGACTCCACCGGGGAACTGAATTTGGTTTTTGGTTTTCCTTTGTCTTTGACTTGAGAAACTTGTTCTCGTTTCTGGTTTTTGCTTGATGTGTGTTGGATTGGGTAGTTTTTAGGATCTTGATTATTTTTTGTTTTTTCGAAGTTTTCAAGGGACCGCACTTTCTCTTTACAGACAGTGCGGTTATCTCCACACTTTTCCTTTAGGACATAGAGTGGTACTGCATCTGGTTCTTCTAGTAGGGGAAGTTACTGTTTGTGTGTGGTTTGAACTCTTAGATTTTTTAGGTGTGTGTTTCAATTGTTTGTTTCTTTAGAGACTTTAGGTGGTTTTATTGAAATTTTTCTTTGTTTCCATGTGAGTAATTAAATATTTAATCGTGGCTAAATTACCAAGACAATCTCGTAGACTCTGAGGGTAACCTCCTAAGTATACACCAAGCTAGCTTGAAGGGCTACGAGCTCTTGTATTACCTAGTGACAGTAGAGTTGCCTCACCAAAAGCTGGAGAGTCATCTTTAATTGTTCATCCTAATTATCAAGTACAAACAACAGAGTATATTTCTGAACCAATTTCATTTTCCAAAGTTACTGGTAGTATTTCTCCTACCAGTGAATTAGTTGAAGAACCTAAAATTTCTGAGCTTGAAACTAAACTTGCTGCTACTCCATCTTCAGGATTTGCTTCTCCAACTTCTAGTGGTCCTAGTTCACCCAGGGTAGGAAATATCATTACCCAAAATCTTCCTTCTGGACTCATTTCTATTGAAGAACTTGTCAGTCCGGACGAAGACGTAATTCTTCCTGAAAATCAACCAACTATAGAGCTTAGGGAGTGGGAATCAATATTCTACAGTCCTTTTAGCAGTGACGTTTGGTATGTATCATTAACAAATTTTTTAGGAAACCCGGGTCTTAGTTTTTCACCACCTCGAATCCCTTTTCATCCAACACCCAGAGGTTATTATCCTCCATTGAATATGTCGAGACGGTCATCTATGTTTTCCCAAACACCGGAAACATTTTTATATGGCAGTCCTTCTATTCCTTCGGGGTACCAGTCACTCACTGGTACTTTTTCAAGAGCATCTCCTCAACCAATTGAACATGAGATATCAACTAGTAATAATGGAACTCAAGCATTGAGCGTAGAAAAAATCCTTATGATGTCTGGTAGTATTCCAAATCCTCAACCTCAAGGTAGTCAGTTACCGCATGGGGGCAACCTCAACATAGTCAATTACCGCTTGGGGGGCAACCTCAAGGTAGTCAGTTACCGCCTGGGGGGCAACCTCAAGGTAGTCAATTATCGCCTGGGGGGCATTCTCAAGGTAGTCAGTTACTGCCTGGGGGGCAAACTCAAGGACAGCACATACCGTCAGGATAGTACATACCTCAAGGTCAACCTCAGACTTAGTACATACATCAAGATCAACCCCAGTATCAATATATACCTCAAGGTCAACCCCAGTTTCTGTACGCGCCTCAAGGTTATCAACCTCAAGGTTAGTACCCAACTCAAGGTTTCCAACCACATTCTGCTCAACCATTTGTACAAGGAGCTGGAATTGTACCACTTAATTATCAGCCCTACGTTCAACCCAGTTATGGTCCTCCATATACACAACCTTTTATGGGTCCATACCCCGGAATGAATATGGTGTGGGATCCATCTCAAACTCAATAGACTATGCAACCTAATGTGCAGTTATCAAGTCAAGCTGGACAACCTTTGGTTTCTAGTCCAACCCAGCAACATGTCCAATCTACTATTCAAACCTCTGCACCTGGTTTAGTTCAGCAGCCTGGGCCTAGTTCACCTCGAACTCTGCCTCAAACTGCTGCTGTAACTACTGCAACTTCTGTTCAACCTACCACACCTATTTCTGGAGTATCAGTAGCTTTGATTTCTATTGTTCCTGCGTCAGTGCAAACTCCTCAAGCCTCTTTACCACAGTCAAGACCTATAGTTCAAACTTCGGCCCAGATGCCTGCAGGAAAAGCTAGTCCAAGTACGGTTGTCACAAGTCAACCGCAATTTACTTATCAACCATACCAGGGACAGTACCAATTCGGTCCTACTATACAAAACCCAGTTTATCAGTATCAACCATACCCTGGCTTTACTTATCAACAACCTCAACAACCCTAGTTTGGTCCAGTTAATCCTGGTTTCCCAGGAGGTTATAATATTCCTAATGTATTTACAATTCCAGGTTATCCTGGATATCCTCCTCCTAGGGCTGTTCTTGTTACCCAAGGTTTTCGTGAGCCTAACTGTCAGTTACCATTTATTGCAACTTTGGATTTACCTGATTTATTGCGCCTTATGAACGATCCGATTTACTATCTTCTGTATTGGCCGCCAATGCATAACAAGTTGCCCAGTGATATCCCGAAGTTCGAGGGTAAGTCAGGAGAGGATCCATCAAATCATGCGATGACTTATCACCTCTGGTGTACATCTAATTCCATCATTGATGATTGAATTCGCTTACATCGTTTTCAACGAACTCTGATTGGTCTTGCTGCCAAATGGTACATTGAGCTGCCATGAGCCTCTTTTCATAATTTTAGTTAGTTAGCTACTTCTTTCTTAACTCATTTTCAGTTACCTATCAGATACGACAATGGCACAGAATTGTTAACTTCACTAAAACAATCCACGTCCACATATATTTCTAATCATATTCATGAATAGCGATGTAGAAGGCGTTTAGTGAAAGTTTTTATTTCGGATCAAATTTTAGAGGAATAGTTTGTTAAATCATTATTACCTAAAATCACTGAAGATGTAGCTAAGGCAGGAGTTTTTACTGAAGATCAAGTAATTGCTCAGGCTCAGTCTCTTGACCTCGTCTATACGCAGTCAGGTACCTTACATGAAAAAATCCCCAACCTTCCGAAACACAATCAAATAACTACAGCCCCTTCAGGGTCTCATGCCACTGATGGTATGATCGTTTCAGTTAGTACTAAAAACAAGACGAAATCTTCAAATAATTCTTCTCCTATTATAACTTTACCAGATTCCCTGACAGGAGACTCTTCCGCTAAAATTCGTGTCGATATCCATGTCGTAGAATCATCTACGGCCAAATCAAAATCTACTGGTAAAAAGAAGGGGAAGTAGAAAAACAAACAAAACTCAAAAGAGAAAATAGATAAAAATGAATCTACTGACGAGAAACGTAAACCTCGCTATCCTTGTCTCATTTGTGACAAGGAGCATTTTACCAAAGACTACCCACATCAAGCAGAGATTTCGAAAATTGTTAAAGGTTCTCAAATGCCTGATGTCTTGAAGGATCCTTTTCCTAATCAAGATAGTAAGATAATCGGTTCTTCCTCAAGTGCCTCAGAAGAACCCATTATGATGATGTCTCATGTCAGGATTGCAACGTGATCACAAGATTATGGTAGTAAAAATCCTATTGGTGGTAAGGAAGCATAATCTTCTAATTCAAACCCATCAACTACAACTCCTCCTAGTTCTCATCTGCTACAGATCGAGAAACCTAACCCTGAATTAGGAATCAAACTGCCTGCTAAAGCTATACTTCGGAAATCATCTTTCAATCCACATGCGAGAGCTACTCAGAATTATAACATTGTTGAAGACTTAGCTATTTCTCCTTCAGAAATGTCGGCTTTGGAAGTGCTGCAATCTGCCCAGCACAACGTAAATTACTATTGTCTGCTATAGGAGCTGTTGATTTTCAGGATTTGAACCTACTAATCTTCGATTTAAAGAATAGTACACCCCACCTACCTCATAAAATGGCTTTCCATATTCCAATGTTAGTCAAAAACAGACCTTGCTTTTGGACTGTGATTGATGAGGGAGCTTCTACATGTATTATGTCGATCCAGTGTTGGAGATCACTTGGTTCTCCTACACTCAATCAGTCTCCGACGATTCTAAGGGCTTTTCATGGCTGAGGGTTCCATCCTTTCGACATTTTGCAGGATTTACCTATAGGGGTCGAAGGCAAAATTGTAAATCTAGATGTGGAAGTGGTTGATGCCCCTCTAGATTACAACCTTCTCTTGGGTCGCATTTGGTCTTACGCTATGACTACTATTGTTTCATCAATCTTTCCACTTATCAAGTTTCCTCATAACGGAAAGATCATTATGATAGACCAGCTGACTTATTTCTCATCCGAACCAGCCTCTTCAGATAGTATTCAGCATGTCGGTAAAACAACTATCCCTTACAAGGATGTTGGGGTAGGTTTGATTAAAGATTTTGGTTTACTAGGAACTTTTTCCTTCCCTCGTCCTAAAGTATCACCTTCTATTGAAACTAATCATATGATTTCATTGAACACTATTGCTTTTGATGATCCTTGGATCATACCTTCCGATTCTGAGGTGGATTCATTTAATGGCGCGATGCCTTTGAGTCCCTTTGAAATTGCATATCAGGCTATACAGTCGTTTTCTGACTCTTGTTCAACCGAAACTGATCCAATGAGTGTGGTCCATGGAGAATCACTTTTGATATCAACCTCAGCTTCAACAACATTTTCTGAGACTATTGATACTGATGAGAAGATTCGTGAACTTTTGTCTGTTGATGATTTACCATGGGAAGATCTTCATCATCGATCTTCCTTTTGACCTGAGCTTGATCATTTTGAAAATGATTTTTCATCTATTTTTACCATTGACTATGTCAAAGAACCACAGAATCCATTGCAACATCCTGATTCCAAGTTAAATTTGGGAAATATCTCTTGAACAGTTCCTATTGACATTTCAGTTAAACCCGGAATTATTGAAAACATTCATATAGGTGCTTCTTGTACGGATGATGAAATCCAAACTTATAAATCCCTATTTCAAGAATTCCGTGACGTGTTTTCCTGGTCATATGAAGAAATGCCAGGAATCGATCCATCAATTGTTGTCCATGAAATTAAAACTTACCCGGATGCTAAACCTCTCCGGCAACGTTTGCGTCAGATACATCCGAAAAAATCTACTGCTATTAACGCTGAAGTTGAGAAATTACTTTGAGTAGGTTTCATTTATCCAATTCCTTTAACGGATTGGGTATCAAATATTGTGTCTGTTAACAAAAAGCAAAAACGTTAAGAATATGTATCGATTATAGGGATATTAATCGGGCTTGTCCTAAAGACAATTATCCAATCCCCTATATCGAACAAATTATTGATGATTGTGCCAGTAGTGAAATGTTCTCCTTTATGGATGGTTTTTCCGGTTACAATCAAATCAACATACTCCCTGCTAATCAACCTAAAACAGTTTTCATTTTTCCATGGGGGACATTTGCTTATTGCAAATTACCTTTTGGATTGAAGAACGCTGAAGCAACTTTTCAAAGGGCTACGTCTTACGCATTTCATGACATCAAGCACATTGTGCAGCCTTATCTCGATGATTTACCTGCCCATTCATTACGTAGAGCCGATCATCTCACTCATTTACGAGCCATCTTTATGAGATGTAGACATTATCGAATTAGCCGGAATCCACACAAATGTGTATTCTATGTAGAAATAGGTCGTTTACTGGGATTTTTCATTTCAAAAGCTGGCATTCGTGTCAATCCCTCGAAGGTTAAAGCTATCGTCAAATTACCTCCTCCTTCGACTCTTCGCTAACTCCAAAGTTTGTAGGGGAAAGCAAACTTTTTACATCATTTCATTCCTAACTACGCCGAGATAACGAAAGGTTTTACCAGGGTGTTGAAACAGAATACTCCATTCTTTTGGGATGAGATCGCTGACAAATATTTTGATGCACTTAAACACGCGTTGACCCATGCACCATTATTGCATCCTCCCAATTATAACCAGGATTACTTTTTGTACCTCGCCGCTTCTCATTCCACCATTGGGATGGTTTTAGTTCAGGAAGTTGAATTCAACAATGAACATGTGATTTACTATCTTAGTCGAACTCTGAATTCGATTGAGCTTAAATATTCCCATGTGGAGAAATTGGCCTTGGCAACTGTTCAAGCTGTCCAAAGATTTCGTCATTACATCTTATTACGCAAAACCACAGTAATTTCTGACTATAACCCTATGATGTACATTTTGACCAAATAATTTCTACGGGGCAAGTATTCCAAATGGATAGTTATCTTGCAGGAATTTGACTTGGAATTTGAAAAATCCAAGGCAAAGAAATCTTTCGTTTTTGCAAAACTGATGTGTGATTTCCTGCATACTGATACTAAAACTGTGGTAGAAGAGCCCATTGCGAACGAATCCTTGTTTCTTATTAGTACTCTTGATCCATGGTATGGAGATATTATTTTTTATCTCCAAACCCAATCTTTTCGGCCTGAAATCTCACGATCTCAGCAATGGAAAATACGTTTCCAATCCCAACAATACAACATTATTGGAGATACACTCTATCATTGTGGGGCGGATTCTATTTTCCAACATTGTCTAACTCATGAAGAAGCTCAAAAGGTTCTGAATGACTGTCACTGTGGAGCATGTGGCGGTCATATGTCTGGGTATGCCACAGCCCAAAAGATATTGCGTGCTGGTTATTTCTGGCCATCCTTATTCAAAAATTGTATCTATGCAGTCCAGAAATGCCACAATTGTCAATTTTTTTATCGTAAGATGCACGCCCCACCCACTCCTCTCCACCCTATAATTGCTATCAGTCCTTTCGCAAAGTGGGGTATTGACTTTATTACATGTAACCCTCACTCGGCCGGGGGGCATGCGTATATCATCCTAGTGGTAGATTATTTTACTAAGTGGGCCGAGGCGATGCCTACATTTTCGACAGATGGAAAAACTGCTGCAACTTTCATATTCAATCATATAATTGCTAGATTTGTTGTTCCTCAAGCTATTATTACTTATCATGGAACAGTTTAGTCAGTTTTCTAGTCAGTTTTGATCTAAGTATGGGAATGCCTACCTCAACGATGCTATGTCCACATATATATATTTTGCATTGAATTTTTTTACAGGTTCCGACTGGGGTATCCATAGGATGATCCTTGAAATGATAAAGTACTTCACTCTTCATAGATGGCAAACTCTATCTTCATCTATTATAGACTTCGCACTTTAGGGGGCAATCTGTTGCACAAAAAATTGTCACCTTGACATTCTACAATCTGTGTGAGTCCATTACCACTCATACTTTCCTCCTTTGCAAGTCTTAAGCTTGAGTTCTTCATATCAAGCCTTGAAAATAAGAGAAAGTCCTCAAAAGTCTCTAAAACTCTGGTTCTACACTTTCTCTTAGCATTACCTACGGTCCTGCACCTGATGTTCATGTCCCCTATGCACCTGACTGCTCTGTCTCTATGTTATGGATGCGGACCCCTATAGAAGTTAAAAAGGCACAAGTATATTCTTAAAAACTCACTTTGAGTCATTTCTAGAAGCTTTTGGAAGGAACCTTGAGGTGGTAAGTTCACTCCCTTAAGGTTCATGCATCCCATACCTTAAGGAGCTAACCCCTTGATGTGAGGAGCTTATCCCTATGAAGGAGGACTCTATCCCTTCATAGGTGGACCTGTAACCTCCTTCCTCTGCACTATAAAATGAAGCATTGGGCTGTTTATTGGCGAGGTTGAAACTTGAATATTTTTGAGGTGAAATGATGTTAGAACTTAGTCTTCCTAATTGAGATTTTATGAGGAGAGATTAGATACCTTTTTGATCTCATTTGGAAGAGTGTAAGGCCTGTCAAAGTAAAGGAGATTCCTGTTTCAGACCCTGGGAAGAGCTTGTTCAACATCAAGGCTGAAAAGGTTGTAAGTTTCTTCTACTTCAAAGTTAATACAAATAAGTTTGTTTTTCTCAATAAGCTCTATTTTATGGTTTATTTTATGGATTCCTTGATCACCATAATGAACATGATTTATGATATTAGCTATGCAGGTGTTATTTGATGTTTTCTTGTTTGTGATTGTAGGTTCTCAAAAGGAAACTCTTTCGGACGGTTGAAGGATGGCTGCTACAAACTAGCATTGGGCTTAAGGTAGTGTCTAAACACCTCTATAGTTTTTATTTATGAATCATATATGTTTAGAGAAAGATAGATTGATTTGTCTACTTGTTGCTAGATATCTTTTGATACTAGGGAGATCGACCTTGTCCACAAGATCGATTTATCCGGCCAACAAATTGGCGACTCCATTGGGGAACTGAATTTGGTTTTTGGTTTTCCTTTGTCTTTGACTTGAGAAACTTGTTCTCGTTTCTAGTTTTTTCTTGATGTGTGTTTGATTGGGTAGTTTTTAGGATCTGGATTATTTTTTTTTTTTTGAAGTTTTCAGGGGACCGCACTTTCTCTTTACAGACAGTGCAGGCATCTCCACACTTTTCCTTTAGTACACAGAGCGGTACCGCATCTGGTTCATCTGGAAGCCTACAGACCCCGTACAAGTTTTTGAAAAACCTAAAATGTTTTCTTCCAGTTAGGTTTAGGTTTTATTTACGGCTTTTAGTGTCTACCCAGATCTGCATGTGTTTTGTCAAAAATCTCTTGTGAGTGACTTCCATTGATATTTTTGTTTTAGATGATTTTCTAGAAGTTTTGCATGCCCGGAGTGGTTTTCACTTGGTCTCTGTAGTGACTCAAGGATCAGAAGCCTGACAAACCTTAGATTACCCTGGTGTTTTTTCGTCTTCTTGATGAGTCTGACCTATTTGTGAAATCTGTCCTTTGTGAGAAATAGACTTACTTTTCTCTTTGCAAATCTTTGAACGAACTTGGTTATAAGTTTTGAATTTCATTTTTATAAAAGAAAACGTATTTGGATGTTTTTTGATTGATTTGTTATTCTGAAAGAATTAATCCTTAGTTTACTGAAAAACTAAGTAAAACATCCTCAAAAAGAATTGAAGCTTTTATACAATTAGGTTTTTAGAAGCTTTTAGATCTCAAGATTAGTTTTGTAGTTTTGAGTGTTTTCTAGAACTTGTAGATCTATTTTGAAAGAAATTGTTTTTTGTAGTTTTGAGTGTTGAAAAAGGAAAGAGATTTATTATGAGCATAATTAGTAGTCTTGTTTTGAGTTCTTGTTGAAAAAGACAAAAGATTTTCTTTTCATTTACATGTTGAAAGAAAGATTTGTTTCTCAAAGAATTGCATTCTCGAACTCTTTCTTTTACCTAGGAATTCATTGAAAGAAAATGAATTGTTTATCATTTTAGGTGCATTTTTTAGTGTTTTTGGAGTCGAGTCTTCACACCATCAAAGTTTCATTTCCGTACCTATTGACTTAAAGAAAAAGCCATAAAAGTAATGCTTAATTAAAATCAATCTTGCAATCTTTTTTATTTCTAGGGCTCTTATCACCAATATAGCTTAGGCTAGTATCTTGGAGTAGGGAGTAATTAACTCTCCAAGATAGTTAATGATGCAGGAGCATCAGAATTAGCCAGCAATGTGGAGGATTGTCCACATGTTGTGGCTAACCACAGTGAAATTCATTAACAGGTTTGCCAAATTTGGGATTACTAGGAAGAATAAACTTCTCAATTAGTTTTTTATTGTAATAAGTATGAGATTGCCTTATTTTAGAACAGAGATAAGGTTGTTAAACAAATGTGATCGAGAGTGATAAGATAAGAAATTTGTTGTTATTATATTTCGGCAAAACAGGAGATCCCATTCGCTATTATTAGAAAATAAGCTCATCATAAAAACATGATGAGGCGAGAGCTTAGGGTTTTTTTTAAGAGAGAAGGAGAGATAGTTAGTTTGGAAGCTCAAATTAGTAGCAAGGTGTGTGTGTAAAAAAAAAAATAGTGATCAGTCTCTGTGTAATTGGGCAAGAGCCGATATTCTGTTCTGTTCATTGAATGCAATTGTGGTTTGTATGCTGACAGAGGTCAATTCTTGTGAATGAGACCTGAGACAGAGACCCTGTATTGCTATTTTCTATGAATAGAATTTGTGTTGTGTGTGTATCATTTTCTGATGAGCGTGAACTTGAATATCAGTGTTTTTATCGTAAAAAAGAATGAAATGATAGCGGCCTATGTGTGTTCTTATTTAAATTGTAAAGAATCTCATTATTAAGTCAAACTCGGCATAGTGGGAATTGGCGAGTTGCAAAAGTCATTTAATATATGATTTGGTGTAATCATCTGTTGGAACCTTTAAATGAAATTAAATTTTATGTCAATCGATTTATCGGGTCTATGTATATCCTTCGTGTTGGACCAGAGAGGGTTCATATCACAACGTATGACACTAGGAAATGGATGCGAAAAGCTGTAAAGTTGGTCGAAGTGAAATTGGATCGAGAGTAATATCGGAGCACATACAGGAAGAGGGGTTGTTTACCATTAAGATTTGGCAATTTTCGATCAGTAGCGTATCGGTGGGTGCAAAGTGTCATAAAGAATGGTTAATGTGATATCGGATCCGATAACATAATATCGAAACTGTGGATCGCCGATTAGATCGGATCAGAAGGTGTTTCATATTTGCATTGGATCAGAGCTGTAGTAATGGTCTATAATTATGGCATTCAAAAGAATTTTGATTAGGTGTCTTCGGATAGTTATCACATCAAGAACGATGTAAATGCCCAAATTCCTGTGTCATATTAAAATTTCAAGTTGAGTCAGATTAGTCAATCAGATCCAGGTGGAAATCGACAATGTGTGGTTGCAAATAGCGATTTTCACTTATTGATCAATATTCACACCTCCGCAGACACAACAAATGACTTACCCATCTCAAACCTATGGATCTCCAAGATATGAAAATGAAGCAGTTGAGGCATCCCTGGCATCTGATCTTCCTAGTCTTAGCTTGACAGATATTCAAAATGCTCGTGATATTATTGATGTGTTAATGTAGATGCTAAATGCTTTGGATCCTCACAGTAAGGAGGGCATAAAGCAGAAAGTGATAATAGATCTTGTAGAACAATGTCGTTCTTACAAGCAGCGGGTGATGCATCTTGTGAATACAACTTTGGATGAGGAGCTTCTTTGTCAGGGTATTACATTGAATGAAGACCATTCCCATTCAATTGATGAAGTTGCAGAACTCTGTTTCTGTGCAGAGTCAGAGAGCGACCACTGAAGGTGATTGTAATGGTCGATGTGTGGATATGATCGTGTGAAATGGTATTTGGGTTCAAATGACATTGAAGTAGGTTCCGATCTAATATAAAGGGAGGTTATTGAATCAGTGATAAAGTGTTGGGTATCGATGCAAGTGGTAGTCTGTGAATTTGTCAGGTATTGAGGTTTTAATTTGGGAAAAAGCTGAGATGAAATTTTATATGCATGGAAAATTTGTAGATTCTGGGTTTGGTGGGGTTACCCTGCATCATTTTGGTACCAGAGCCAAGTTAACGCTCTGAAAAGGTTTTCTTTGGAAATTAAATTTTAATTTTGCCAGATGTATAATTGCCTGAAGTGCGTTGATGAATATCAGGATCAGGCTATAAACGATGTTGAGATCAGAATGGAGAAGCAGAGAATGCCCAGGAAGGTCTGGTAAGAATGTTTAAGTTGATTGCATGACTGATTTGATTAAAGATTGTTTAAATATTGTTGAAGGCAATGATATTGATGATCGATTGGGTTAATAGGACTGAAAGAAGAACTACTACAGGAATTGAATTTTGGAAATTGTATAAGCAAAACAACATTTGCTTACAAACAGGTTATCAGAAGGAATTGATAGTATTAGAAAGATACTTTGATGTGAAAAGATTGTGCAGGTCAGTGGAAGCAGTGGATTTTCTGAAAGATGGAATGAGATGTACCAGCATCATAGCATATGAGCTATGTAAAGAAGATAGAGCAAGAAGAAATCCCAGATGTGTAAACGTGACAATACCTGACAATAAACAAATTTACTGAATGAAGAAGGTAGTGAGCAAGAAGTATTCAAGAGGAGATGAGAACAACTTCCAACTGAGGTTGGGTAGAAGTTGATGAGGCAGCTCCACAATTGTGATTGTGGATAGGAGATAACAATTCCAGCAAGAAGAGTGCTGGTAGAATTGTTAGTCAGTGAAAGGTTCGAGGAAAGAACCAATAGGTTCCAAAAGACTAAACTCAGGAAAGTTTGGTGAGGCATGAACGAGACTTGTTACAGGCGAAATGGAAAAAGTTAGTTGCAACTCACTAGTGAACAAGGAAAGTTCACCAGAGGAAGGAAAGGAATTGACTATTGATGGTCATGACAGGGGTACAAAGGAAAGTCACAAACATAGGGAAAAGAGCGCTGAAGTAGTTGGACTCAAAGGAATGAGTAAAGAAGAAAGGGACATAGAGTTGGCTGAGATGAAGGTAGAACTCAGTCATTTGGAGAAGCTGGTATTGAAAGGAATTAGAGAAAAATGGAAACAAGGATTTTATGTGGGAAGAAGAGTTAAATGGCCTATCAAAGAATTGTTTGCTGAGAAATTATTACTTCGAAAAACTGAGAATGAAGAAATAGAATACATCTGTGAACCAGAGAAAGGATATCTCCTTGGGGACGAAGACAGTGATGACAATAGAGAAGAACTGATCTATGTAGATCAGAATGAAAGGAAAATGTTGACATCATCTACACAGACAAGAGGATCTCATATTAATTATTTTTTATGAATGTAAAATTGCAGGTATGCAGCCTAAAGAATTTGAACATGTGTATGAAAAAGTGAAAGGAGCAAAGGCAAGACAAGCAAGAAAGGAGATGCATAAGGACTTTCAAGACTTCAATTGGTGGAGGAAGTTAAAAGGTATAGCTAAATGGTTATGTCTTCTTTTAGTGGAAACTTATTTGATCATATTTGAAGGAATTTTAGCATGGAAAGAAGACCAATGGGAAATGGAAACAGGAAAAGAAACAAATGCATTGCAGATTTATGAAGTGAAGAGAAGGAAAGCTAACACCGAGAACTTAGCTGAAGAAGGTAAGCCAAGGAAATCTTTGAAAGATCAAAGTCTTATCAGAGAAGAGGAAGAGGCATTATTGTCTTATTTGGACAAACTGAGTATTGGAAGAAATTGTGTAGAACAGGAATGTATTCTACAAACTTATGATGAAGTTGCCAAGCATAGTCAAGAAGTTGCAATCCCAGAAGTTTTCTTTGATGAGGAAGAAATCAGAGATGTTGAGGAAGAATTTCTCAATAATTTAGTGAACCATCAGAATAGTTTAGGAGAGCATGAAGCGCTGATCATTGAGGCCTCAAATGAAGAGCCTTGCATTTTTGAAACTGCCATGTTGTGTATGTTTTCAGATTTGATAGGTGAGGAACAACAATTGGACAATGTGCTTATGCATGTTGATGAAGAACTGAGATTACTGGAAGAAATGGCTGAAATAGAAAGATATTTTGAACATGTATTTAATAATTTTGAGAATGATGGTATTGACAAGGAAATTGTCATGATTAAAGGAGCTGAAGATAAACAAATGAAGGAGGAGTTATATGCAAATGACATGTTTATTGAATATGAAGAAATTGACATTTTGCTGAAAACGTTATTAGACAAATCTGAAGACATAGAGGGAAGAATTATCTTTGATGATAATGAAAGAGAGGCTGTAGAGTACAAACAACAGATTGTAAATGGCAAAGGCAAGGAAGATTTGGACAAAAATTTTATAATTTGTATGGAAAAGGAGAATGTACAGTAGACAGATGTCAGTGGAGTTCAGTTAAAGACAAATGGTAAGAAGGAATTTGAGAAATTGTGGAAGATGAAATTAGATGAGAAGAGGGACAGCAAGAAGGAGAAATTGACCACAACAATTTGTATCAGCGAGAATAGGGGACAACAGCAAATGAAGATTTGGAAATCTGGAGGAACAGAAGTGACAGTGGTAGAAAAATTAAATCAGCAACATAATGAAAGTGATGACCAGTTACAAAGTAAAGTTTGGGATACTGGATGGACAACAGAAGAAACACATGACCAGGAGGTCATGGAAACTTTCAACTTCGGGAGTCTGATGCAGGAGCATCGGAATTAGCCAGTAATGTGGAGGATTGTCCACATGTTGTGGCTAATCACAATAAAATTCATTGACGGGTTTGCCAAATTTGGGATTACTAGGAAGAATAAACTTCTCAATTAGTTTGTTATTGTAATAAGTGTGAGATTGCCTTATTTTAGAACAGAGATAAGGTTGTTAAACAAATGTGATTGAGAGTGATAAGATAAGAAATTTGTTGTTATGATCTTTCGGCAAAACAGGAGATCCCGTTCGCTATTATTAGAAAATAAGCTCATCATAAAAATGTGATGAGGTAAGAGTTTAGGGTTTTTTTTAAGAGAGAAGGAGAGATAGTTAGGTGGATTTTGTCTGGAGCGGAAGCTCAAATTAGTAGCGAGGTGTGTGTGTAAAAAAAAAATAGTGATCAGTCTCTGTGTAATTGGGCAAGAGCCGATACTCTGTTCCATTCATTGAATGCAATTGTGGTTTGTATGCTGACAGAGGTCAATTCTTGTGAATGAGACCTGAGACGGAGACCCTGTATTGCTATTTTCTATGAATAGAATTTGTGCTGTGTGTGTATCATTTTCTCATGAGCGTGAACTTGAATATCAGTCTTATTATTGTAAAAAAAAATGAAATTATAGCGGCCTGTGTGTGTTCTTATTTTAAATTGTAAAGAATCTCGTTATTAAGTCAAACTCAGCATAGTGGGAATTGGCGAGTTGCAAAAGTCATTTAATATATGATTTGGTGTAATCATCTATTGGAACCTTTAAACGAAATTAAATTTTATGTCAATCGATTTATCGGGTCTGTGTATAGCCTTTGTGTTGGACCGGAGAGGGTTCATATCACAACGTATGACACTAGGAAATGGATGCAAAACGCTGTAAAGTTGGTCGAAGTGAAATTGGATCCAGAGTAATATCGGAGCACATATAGGAAGAGGGGTTGTTTACCATTAAGATTTGGCAATTTCCGATCAGTAGCGTATCAGTGGACGCAAAGTGTCATAAAGAATGGTTAATGTGATATCGGATCCGATAACATAATATCAGAACTATGGATCACCGATTAGATCGGATCAGAAGGTGTTTCATATTTGCATTGGATCGGAGCTGTAGTAATGGTCTATAATTGCGGCATTCAAAAGAATTGTGATTAGGTGTCTTCGGATAGTTATCACATCGAGAACGATGTAAATGCCCAAATTCCCGTGTCATATTAAAATTGCAAGTTGAGTTAGATCAGTCAATCAGATCCAGGTGGAAATCGACAATGTGTGCTTGCAAATAGCGATTTTCACTTATTCATCAATATTCACACCTCCGCAGACACAACCAATGACTTACCCGTCTCAAACCTATGGATCTCCAAGCTATGAAAATGAAGCAGTTGAGGCATCCCTGGCATCCGATCTTCTTGGTATTAGCTTGACAGATATTTAGAATGCTCGTGATATTATTGATGTGTTAATGTAGATGCTAAATTCTTTGGATCCTCATAGTAATGAGGGCATAAAGCAGGAAGTGATAATAGATCTTGTAGAACAATGTCGTTCTTACAAGCAGCGGGTGATGCATCTTGTGAATACAACTTTGGATGAGGAGCTTCTTTGTCATGGTATTACATTGAACGAAGACCATTCCCATTCAATTGATGAAGTTGCAGAACTCTGTTTCTGTGCAGAGTCAGAGAGCAACCACTGAAGGTGATTGTAATGGTCGATGTGTGGATATGATCGTGTGAAATGGTATTTGGGTTCAAATGACATTGAAGTAGGTTTCGATCTAATATAAAGGGATTTTATTGAATCGGTGATAAAGTGTTGGTATCGATGCAAGTGGTAGTCTGTGAATTTGTCAGGTATTGAGGTTTTAATTTGGGCAAAAGCTGAGATGAAATTTTATATGCATGGCAAATTGCTAGATTCTGGGTTTGGCGGGGTTACCCTGCATCAGTTAAAACAAACAAGTAGCTATATCTTGCGGTAGGAAATAAATCCAATTGTAATTGATACATTTTGGGAAGCTTCTCTTGAAGGAGTCAATCATGAGATCATGTCCGAACCTTGGAGACAATCAAGTCTGTCTCATTGGGAAGGATAGAAGATTTGCGCGTATTATAACTGGTAAACCTCGGATTAACCATTGTCGAGGAGCCTGGGGTCACTTGTTGGTAAACCTCGAATTGATCATGTCGAGGAGCCTTCAAGGGGATTGAGCTTTGTTACTCTGCCCTTGCGCATAGATCGGATCATAGACTATTCCCCCGATTGTATTTGTTGTTGTTGGTAACTGTTATCAGGAAAACTAGTGTCTATTCAGAGCTGCTAGTCCCACTATGATGGGTAGCTATCTTAGAAACAAACAAACTAAATTCACTTGCGTTTTTCTTTACGAGAGATAGATGAGAAAGAAGCAGAGAGTACCAACCTCAGTCTTTCGCTTGGCTCCTTGCTTGTTTTGTTTCCCCTTCGACAAAATCTCGCCACTCCTTCCTTACTTGTCCCGCTTCAAAGAGCACCTGTAGAGTCAAAGCAACATAATACCATGAAAGCATAGAGATCTATCACTGTAAACAATATAGGTTCAGATATATATTGACCATATGAATGCATATATCAACACAATATTTAGAGATACACAAGAATATGGAGGAAAAATCAAATAAATTTATTGATAGAAGTAGTAGAAGAGAGAATTATAACCACTTGGTCTGACCTAGTGCCATCCCCCCAGCATGAAAGCCCTTTTCACCTCATACAAAGCAAGATCACCCAACAATGTCTTCAAAGAGAAACCAACAACACTTCCTTGCAAATTACAAAATTCTAGCCTTTGGATCTCTGGGATGAGGGATCCATATATAGATGTTTGCAGGGGGGTGAGTCAGCTTCTCAGATTTTGATTAGTGTCATGTCTCTGATAGTTCTTGGTTCCACTTGGAGATTTCATGATCTCTTACTCATCTTTGGGCGAATTTAGAGAGGCAAGTGTCAAATGAGCAGTTTCTAGAAGATTCTTAGGGTCTCCACCTAGCAAACTGCTTGTGCCATTTGTCTGCTCTCACTCATCGCACCCTACAGAAGGGATTTCCAGTATGCATTGCACTTTTTGCATGTGGCAGGTGAGATGCATTGCACCCTTAGCACTGGGTAGTCTGTGTGGTCCTACTTTGACTAGTTCTGAGTAGTTTTTCATGGAGAACTTCTGTGAGATGATGTAATCAACTGACCTTGCTCCTTTAGGGTATGAAACAACCCTTTTAGGGGCTTAGAAGCCCTTGGTTTATGGACATATATGATTGGGGTTGCAATGCCCAAATATGTCGATAACAGTTGCCCCCTGAAGCATGAGGTCGTAAATCTTTTGATGTCGGGTGAAATGCTTTATAACGAGGATCCAAGGTTTTTCGAACCGGAAGGTGACCTGTAATAAGATACAATACAATACATTATCTTCATAATATTTTTATGATCTAGCTGAGGTGGGCATTCCCATGCTCAGCTTTATAAATTCATTTTCATGTACATAGGACAGACAACCGTCTGTGTGCAGATTTATGATTCTGGTAGAGCCATCATCCCTTAGTTTGGATGATTATCTGTGTAGCAATGATGTACATTTGATGTCTTTATTTGCCTGAATATATCACAGCCTCGATGGATGAATCTAGATCCGGGTTCTTCAAAACTCGTTCAATCTTCACCCGAAAGTACAAGTCGGTCCATGTGAAAAGATGTTTTGATGTCGAACATGGAAAGACATCACCTGATTACTAGCCAATGATTAAGTTGTTAATAGGAGTGAGAGGAATCACTGATGATGATGATGACCCTCAAGGTATTGCAGTACAATTCACGTGGTGTGAATACATGAGTTAATGTTGAACACCACGCAAAATCTTTCGGTCGAAGGCCATTAATGTAAACCTGTCGCAGGAAGTGAGAAACTTGCCATTGAGGCATGCAAGCTTCAAAGTACTGAAAGGGTTGTTCCTAGGTCGACTTCTTAGATAATAAGCTGATGTCGACAAGAAGTGACCCGTCGTAGGAGGGCCTTAATGAATCCCACATCTATGACACAAAACAAAGCAAATGATTTTGTGGAGGTGAAAACGATTTGATGATACAAGGTTCAGGGTGGCAATCATGAAAGAATGAAGCATAAAGGTATTGCAGTGGATGAGACACAAGTTGGGTAGGTGAATTCAATGAGCGACTTCTATTGAACATATCGGTGACACCGAAATGGATTGGTAGCATTAACCCCAAAAGTGGATGGTACGGTGGACCAATGGTGATATGACCGGTGAATGGAATAACCCAACCCGACTCAATCATGGTGATGGAGTGAAAGCATCATTTTCAAGAGCGACCTGCTACCAATAAATTTTCTTCAAGTTTTCTTCCCAATTTTCCCCAGTCATTTCTGACCAGTACCTCTTTATTTTTGTCAAGCTTGAGGAGGATACATATGCTTGTTCTATAATTTTTCCTTTGGGCAAACCCGTCGCTATGTTTTAACGAGCCTAGCAACAGTGAGACTCGCTCTTGTCTGAATGGACAAGTTTGTCGCTATTGTTTTAACGAGTTTAAAGACAAGGATAACTCAGTTCTTTTCAATTTTAGAGAGTCTGAAAAGAGACAGAAAGGAAACTCCAATATTCCTTTTTCATAATATAATCCCTTAAGTCCAAAAAAGTATAAAACAATGCGAAAGGGATGACTTTTCGATAGTTTTAATGAGTCAAACAAGACAAACGCTTGATCTTGTTGTGTAATAATCCCTCAGGTACAAAAAGATTAAAATATAGAGGAGGGATGCCACTTTTAATCACTTTAACGAGCTAGAGAGGCCAATTTCTCGGCAATCTTTTCATATTTTATGAGTCAGATGAAAAGAGCTTAAAGGAGACTCATTTTTTGAGGAACGAGTGATGTTTTCAGATAGCAGCTAGTTCCAGGTAATGTTTGGAAATTTTCCATCATGGTAGTGTAAAGAAGATGGCTAATAAGATCACTTGTAATATCTATTCCTCAAAAGGGGTAAACAATCAAATGGAGGCGTATGATTGGCTAAAAAAAGAGTGGAGGTGATGGTAAGAACACGACCAAGGCTCAAAAGCTAATAATAATGTGATCGCACTGGTTATTTACCGAAGGTGGGTTCATTTTTTAACAAGCTTAAACTCTGGTGGAACATATGCTCATTGCTAGCTTTATTTTTTAGTGAGCTTGAACTTCGCGTAAAATTGCTTGTGCCAGTTGTATAATAAGGATGTCTCATTGATAGGTTCATTTTTTAGGGAGCTTGCACCATTCAAAATTTTTCTGCGACTCCCTTTATTATGTAAGCTAGGAACGACCAATCCTATGAGTTTAAAGGGTTAAGAATCTACAAACTATGATAATAAATGGTTGCTTTTCACTTTCATGTAAAAGGGTTTGCACGCCCCCAGGTATAGTGAAGTAGAGTTTCCAGGTTACCCTTCAATTTGCAAACAAAACATTTTTTCTGTTGGGAAAGGCATACCTTCTGACAGAGGTATCTTATTCCTGTCTAATCCCATTTTCCTAAACAGACGGGTGTGTCAGACCAGTCATATATCCTCCGCGGAAACCTACCCTATACCTGAAGTTTTCCTGCCGAAGCAGACCAGGGTGCATGCCCCCTGGGTTTCAGCCACAACCACTGAATCACTCGCGCTCATCAAGTGGACAGACTAGAGATTGATGAGACATTCCTTGCACAAAAAGACCTGTTAGGGATGGTATTTGACTATTAGCTATGTGTGAACCAGGGAATGAAAGCTAGTCTACGAGCTGGATCATTCTGCCTTCATGCGGAAAACACATCACTCGAAAGAGTGAGGACACAATAGCTCCCATGCTATAAATGTAGTCGCACCCAAGGAGTAGATTGTAATCTAAAGGTCCCTAGAATACCATTACATTTATATAAACAATTTTCCTTCTCAAAGTTATAGGCAAATTTGGAAGCATCCTTAACAGTCGACTGGTTCCTTTGTTGAACCCTGTCAGATTTTGCATCTCAGGCAAAAGCGATGGTGAACCAAGCACTTTCCAAGCAGTTGAAGACATGATACTCACAGAAGCCCCTTCATCTATGATGGTACCAACCATGACCATTCCGTAAGTTTGCACTATGATTCAGAATGGTACATTAGATGGTAGATGGGGTCTGCCTAGTAGATTCCAATCGAAGGAGACAACTAGGTTGCTTGGAGGTGGGACCGAATAAATGGCCAAATACACCTCTGACGAACTTCCTTCCCACGGTAAAGGAACAGGCAGATTGCCCCATGTTCATCAAAGTCTGTGTTTATCAAAATAATTTGAACGGTGTCGTTCTCATCCTCCTTGGTGAATGTATCATCTGAAGGTAAATCCTTTGAAGACAAGATGGGGTCAACTACCGTCTCAACCTATTGACTTTGGTCTGATGTGGACTCAGAGGGTTTATCTTGAATGATAGGTGCTTCGACCGACAACAAAGGTGCGTCAGTCGGATTTTCAACTAGCAATGGACTCGGCAAGAGTTTCTTGTATCTAGGAGGAAGTCGCTGCGGTGATGCAGGACGGTTATCCAAGACTCTTTTAGCTTCATCCAGGAAGGGACAACAGTGGAGAGCATGATCGCCTTCACACAATCTGCAAGGAAATTTAGATCTTCCCTTTTGTCCGGTGACTTTGTTTTCACTAGTTGACAGTGTATTCTCAACATGATCATCAGACGTTAACGACACCGGATTGTGCAAGCGAGGGGACCAATCCCTTAAGATCCATGGAATGCAAGGAAAATCTCAATGATAGTGGTCCCCTTTGCAGATGACACATGGAGATTTAGGTTTGGATGGTGCAATGTGTGGATTTTCGCTAGACGATGTATAGTTGCCCCTTTTCGCCATTAGCTCCTCCTTCTTCTTCTCCTTCCCTTTCTTCTTCTTCTCAGTTACTTGGTTTTTAGTTTTACTATCTTCACCAAGTGAAGAGGAAGAAGGAGAGGGAGAAACAAACAAAGTATAAGTCTGGGGGGTAACTCTAGTATCATCTAGTTGCTGATTTGATTGCTCAGGAATCATGGTGCTTTGAACGACAGAGGTCGAGAAAAGCCATACGGGCAGGCCAATTGTCAATCCTGGAAGGGACAATGTGGCCATATGAGGTGCACCAACATATCCCTAAGAGGAGAAAGGGCTAGGATTTCCTCCGAGGGGAAATCCTTGATTGGTGGACTCCATTTTCTCAACCTAAGATCAACGAGGGAATAGTGACATTATTCTGATTAAAATAAATTTTAGACGCTTTGACACAACTTGCTTTTTCAATTTTTAAGAGTCGAGAAAAAGCTAAAGATGACTCTAGTTGCCTTTGATTTTTA
>APFE031147081.1:0-12886 GCA_000404065.3 Pinus taeda | reverse complement strand
TGCTCAGATGGACCTTTTCCTTTAAGGAGTCTGAAAAGGAACAAAAGAGACTACTCTGGAAATCTAGACAGAGGGATTACCAAACCAATTGCAAAACTACAGAATACTTTTTACGGTATGGCAGTCAATCTTCCCGAATGCTGTGTTCAATGCATTGCAATCGATAGGGCGGTAGACACGGCTTCCTAAGAATAAAGTATATAGCCTATTGTGGTCTCCCACTATATACTCGATGGTACATGGGAGCACAAGTCCGTACTGGCACTTGTCGTCTCAGAGAGGAGGAATCACCCAACCTACGATGAAAGTGACAGTTACCAGGCTTTACGATGCCAGAATATGTCTCTAGCCTAGACTTCTAGATGTTGTGCGTTAGGTTCCAAAGCGTTTTTATGTTCATTGAATTTATTTTACAGTTGATCTTTCTTAAGAAGTTTTCTTTTAAGGTTCACCACGTGATGTAGATATACAACTCCTAAATATGCAATCTAAGATGATAAACAGTTGTTTACTCTTTCTTTTGCATTGAAAATCCTAGCTACTAAGGAAAGAGAAACGAAATCCTTTCAACATAGAGCAGAGAGCACACACTAGATGCACTATCCTAAATCAAAATCAACAAGCAGTTTAAATGCAAATGCACATGCATGTATTTGTTTTCCGCTTTCTTAATGTGTGAATGACAAAAAGAATGCTAAATACAAATCTGAATTATTTCTTCTTTCAAAGCGACGGTACTAATGATTTTCTTTTCAAAAAAACGAAAGGAAGACAAGATGACACTTTACGATTTTGAATTGAAAAATACTTTCTACACTTGAAATACTATTAAATCAGATCAAATACAAGAGTAACAGTGTAATCAACTATCAAAAAGAGAAGGATTCTTTTCTTTGACTGAAAACAACACTTGTGACACTTTCAAATCAAAATATGACAGTTTGATTAAGTTACTATTTTGTAAAGGAGAACTGTAAACGGCGAAAAATACATAAAAAATTTCACAATTCTTTGTATACTGGAGGCTAAATAATGCAAAGGAAGGGGGTTTCCACAATGGTTTAATAATCACAGACAACAAAACTCCTAAATAAAGCTGAAGACAGTGAAGGAAAAACCAAAATCTGGAGCCAGAAAAAGTCTTACCTGATCATCGCACCTGTAACACAGGGAAATAGGGATGCATCCCACCCACTGCACATGGGAGGTGCAATGCATCCAGTCTGCCAAAAGGAGACAGTGAAATGGTCCAGGAATGAGACTTTAACTTGGTTTTCGGTCACAGTTTGCAGCTTAGTTCAGGGATTTAGGCCGAGCTAATGATAGTTAGTAAATACAAAGTATAGGGGCTGATCTAATGAGGTTACTTGAGCTACCTCTAGGGCACTTAGGATGTTTGCAAGTCAGTTGTTCAGTTCATAAACAAACTCGGAGATTGACTGAAGTAGCGTTGATCTACTTTGCACTTGCATAGCAAATGCAGTTCGAAGGCTAGCTGGCTTAACTTCAGGCTCCGTCTGTAGTTTATGAGGCAGACAAATAGAGACAAGCAATCAAACTATTCGATCCCCAGTGGAGTCGCCATTTTGTTATCGGGAAAACTAGTGTCTATTCAGAGCTGCTAGTCCCACTAAGACAGGTGGCTGTCCTAGAAACAAACAAACTAAAGTCACTTGTGTTTTCCTTTATGAGAGATAGATGAGAAAGAAGCAGAGAGTACCAACCTTAGTCTTTCGCTTGGCTCCTTGGTTGTTTCCTTTCCCCTTTGATAGAATCTTGCCACTCCTTCATTACTTGTCCCACTTCAAAGAGCACCTGTAGAGTCAAAGCCGCATAATACCATCAAAGCATAGAGATCTATCACTGTAAACAATATAGGATCAGATATATATTGACCATACAAATGCATATATCAACACAATATTCAGAGATACACAATAATATGGAGGAAAACTCAAATAGCTTTATTGATAGAAGTAGTAGAAGAGAGAATTACAACCACTTGGTCTGACCCAGTGCCATCCTCCCAGCGTGAAAGCCCTCTTCACCTCATACAAAGCAAGATCACCCAATAGTGTCTTCAAAGAGAAACCAACAACACCTTTTTGCAAATTACAAAATTCCAGCCTTTGGATCTCTGGGATGAGGGATCCATATATAGATGTTTGCAGGGGGATGAGTCAGCTTCTAGGATTTTGATTAGTGTCATCTCTCTGATAGTTCTTGGTTCCACTTGGAGATTTCATGATCTCTTACTCATCCTTGGGCGAATTCAGAGAGGCAAGTGTCAAATGAGCAGCTTCTAGAATATTCTCGGGGTCTCCACCTAGCAAATTGCTTGTGCCATTTGTCTACTCTCACTCATCGCACCCTACAGAAGGGCTTTCTAGTATGCATCGCACTTTTTGCATGTGGCAGGTGAGATGCATCGCACCCTTAGCACTGGGCAGTCTATATGGTCCTGCTTTGACCAGTTCTGAGTAGTTTTTCATGGAGAACTTCTAGGAGATGATGTAATCAGCTGACCTTGCTCCTTTAGGGTATGAAACAACCCTTTTAGGGGCTTAGAAGCCCTTGGTTTATGGACATATTTGATTGGGGTTGCAGTGCCCAAATATGTCGATAGCAGTAACCTTAGTGTTAAAGCTCTTTTTCTAAATTCATGGGTATAGCTTTGTACACTTTGCCCCTTTAATTGGTGAAGAGTTTTCCAACTCATCATTGCTTGCTACATATAAGCTACTGGATAGAATTGTTTTTCAATGGCAGAAACAAATTCATTCCAAGTAGAAAGAATTTTACCATGCTTCTTGAAATCAGCTTGTGTCCTACCTTCCCACCACACAAGGGCAGTTCCTCCAAGATGAAGGCTAGCTAGCTGAATCTTTCTCCTTTCTGAATTGATTTTTTTCACCTTGCAATATACATCGGTCTGTCTAATCCAATTATCTAGCTTTTTTGCATTTAATTCTCCATCATAGATTGGCAAATCAAACTTTACATCTAATTTAATCAAAGATGTTTTCTTCTTTTTCTTTTCAAGGCTAGGAGATGAGGATGATGGAGGAGATGGTGGAGGAGATGATGGAGGAAGCTTTTCCCATTTCCCTTTGCCCTCTGGGGCATCTAGAGAAGGTTCCTCTACTCCCTTCTCCTTCTCCTAGTTTGAGCTTTGACCTAGTTAGCATTCAACGATCCAGCACAAGCTTTTCTAACCTTATCAAACCTAAATCTCTGATACCACTTGATCTAAAAATGAGATCTTAGATTACTTTTAAGGTATTACAGACTCATGTGCATGGATTTGCCTATATTACTTAGTGCAATAGATCGATAAGATTACGAATAATATATACAATGAGCAATTAGAGAAACATAATAGACAAACACATATAACACAACAAGTTTAATATGGAGTTCACCCAAAACTCTTGGGCTACGTCTCCTGGTCCAGCCTTCAGTGGTGACCTCTCTATTATGTCTTCAAGAGCAGAGTTTTACAAAATGTGAGCTCAAATTGAGTCTCAACACAAAAGATACAAAACATTAGGAGTTTGCTTGAATCCCTCAAGCCTCTCTGAGTACACAAACTCTCCCTCTCACTCTCTGTCTCTATCTTTGATCTGTCTCAGCACTGCCCTCCTTTGTCTTTGTCATTCTGTGGCTTTTAAGCCAATCAGCACTATCTGTTCATTTCCTCTTCTGATCTCTTTGGCTCCCAGCCTTTGTCCACTCAAATTCCCTTTGAGTGTTAAACAATCACTGTTAAACATCTTTGGGTATGGTGGCGACCTGGTTTGTAACGGAATGGACCATCGGCGCCTCTAAAATCCCCAGAATAGTCGTTCTCTGTTTACACAGAGAAATACACTAAAACACGGGAAAAATCCACAAAATCTCTTTCTATTAGACTTCAAAAATCATTGAATCCACCCTAGACTCTTATCAGGTCTGCCTTTAATCGCTATCGCAAGTCACAAGTACCCATGTGCTGTGGTTTTCCTTAGTATTTGCAAAATACATTAAAACACTAAAATCCCGATGAAGGGATTTATGGCGGACTTCAAATAGTATACAGCTACATTTATAAACCCTTTCGGGTCTGAATTCATCACATTGGGTGCGTTTCCTTTGCATTTCATTTATTTAATGAAAATGCGAAATACACAGAAAACCCCGTTTTCGAGAACTCAAAACATATAAAATTTCATCCATAATCCTATCGGGTCTGGCTATTGCAGTCGCATTTGTATCGACCCTTCTCCTTTGCATTGCTCTGATGCGACATTGTGATATCGCAATCAGACATCGCATATTCCCCAGGCCTTTGGTAAGCGAGTTAACCTAGGCTGTCGATATGCGCACTTGATCGATGGTCCTCGTTGACCCGCGCTGATCGTTGTCGCAACTTTCACATGATTGCCTCCGATAGCCTCTTCTTGCCATCTCTAATTGCGATATGCTGATTGAATCTGAACCGTTGATCAACCAGATCCGATAGCTCATGTGCATCGTCGTTCAAGCCTCCCATAAACTCTGTTTTTCACTGTTTCTTCATGCTTTTCAGGCCTGATAGTGTAATCTGCCATTTTTATAAGTTCATCCTTTTGCCATAGTTTTTTAATTTGAAGACTTAGAGGGTTTTTTTTTTATCCATTTTGGATTAGAGATGCCCATAATTTGCCCTGAAAAAAAAGGGATGCATGCATAGATGCAACTAGAATAATTATAAAATATAACCTATAATATCTCAGGCCTGAACACTGCAAGGGACAACCCATTGAATATGATATCTAACATAAAAATAGAAGTCACACCACAACTACAAAAAACTGGACCAGGAACTTCATCCAAAACTTTAGAGTCGTGAATGACCGAAGACCCAAACGAAACATGAACCATGGAAACTACCACATGCCCACCATATTGGGCCAAGACCAATCTCACATACCACCATGAGTCAAGAGGCAAAAGGAACTTCCACATGCCCAACCAAATAAGCCAATAATTGATGCAAAGAGCCATCCCAATGCGCCACACCCCACTGAATTTTCTAGTCATTATCACAAGAAGAAATGTTTATCGGAGCCCTTACACTAAAGCTAGGGGGATCCACCAGGTCCCTTCCATATGATTCACATGCAATGTGGTTGTCATTATGGCCCACTCAATAGTCAATTATGTCTAAACAAAACCTTTGATTCTTGAGGATTCTCTTAACATATTCTAAGGATACAAAAATAGTGTACTTCTCCATTTGTTTATCCCTTAGGACTAGGCCTACAAGGGTCACAATTTTCCAATGTAGGGCCATAAAATTGAGGTATTGGTTCTTCCTTCCCCTGGTGTGCCTAGTGTTTGTGATCCAAGTCAGCATGTCATCCATAAGTTTTGAATTTGAAAGTGATTATCTCTCAACCCCAACATAAGCCTCAAGCATATGGTTTTTTCTACATGTTTACGACAGAACAACATTGAAAAATGTGGTGGCCAATTCGTAGGCAAACAGATGAGCACCACATTGGCCAGGATGGGAACGACCACCACCTCCCTGTCTATAAGTCATCCTCTGTGTCAATTACATGGCAGAATCAAGGCCTAAATCCCGACACTTGCGATGAGATCCACTACCTGCAGAGGGATAAAATACCAAATTGGACCCAAAACTGACACAACCAAGAAAACAACAAGTTAAGTCGTCACAATAACCCTAAGCAATTGAGCCTGACTCAATATATGATGCAACAAATGAAAAAGAAGGATCTATTACCTCCTTTGAAGACTCATCTCCAATAAACATTGAACCCCCAAACAACCACGTAAGGACAAACATACTACAAAACCTCAAAGAGCACAGCCACCCACAAGCTCCAATGCCCCTAAGTTAACCACCCAAGAACCGAACCAAACTATATAGAGTACAAAAGGAGTTCTTCAAACAAAACTTGATACCCCGAACTTGTGGCTACCATGAATGCCCTTGACTGAAATCCGAAAGGAAATGAACACCAAACCTTGAGGTAAGATTACCACCCAAGAGCTAATGAAAACTGGAGCTTCAAAAGCTAAAATTATAAGGCCAACCACATATGCCCCCCAATGGAAAGTTGCATGGATAGACCTACGAATCACCTAATAATTCACTCCACAAAATGGGTTGAACACCAACCATCATCCCCTTGTAGAGTATGCCTCTAGCAACCATCCATGAGAATGAACCCTGAATTCTAGTTCCTTCAACTTGCTCACACCAATAGTTCTAACACTTAGATTACCAAAACCATAAGCCCGACATTAATCAACAATTATTATTCTCCCAAATGAAATCAATAAGCAGGACTAGGCAGTCGAGGTTTGATCCTTGAATCCTCTCCTATCTCCATAAATTGGTGTCCTTCTCATCCATACCAAATAAATAAATGCACTCCGCCAACTGTAAGTTGCATGCACATGCATGCGAAAGGAGGCCGCAACCGTGACCTACCTCCATAGTTGCATTATGGAATTATGGGGTGATGGGCATGGTCTTCGAGGCCCAAAATAAATCCCCTTTATCACTCCATTGGGGATAGTTAATATTATAATTAATTAATAATTATATGATTATTAATAAAAATAATGAAAATATATATAATTATTGATAAAAAAATAGGGAAAATTATATTATTTTTTTTTTTTTTATTTTTTTTATAATTATATAATGAAGAGTAATTTTTTGGATAATTATTGTGTTCAAAATTTTGAAATTTAATAACCTTTTAATTAATTAACGTTTACCATCTCCTCGCATGGCCATCACCTACGGTTTCAATTTCGTGTCACCCATGAATATATTCACAAAGTATAGGAAGTGTCGAGTAAAGGTAAATGTACTTGAAACATTTCAAAATTCACTCAGGGCTTCAAGATAAGGTTCAAGCTGTTTATTTTCCTGATCATGCCTTCCCCTAGTTTTACCTTGACCGATTAAAGAAACTCCAACTTTGCGCTATTTATTTGTCTGATCACGCCTTGTCTAAGGTGATGGAAGCTGGTATTATCATTGAATTGAGAAGCTCATTCTATAGCCTAGTATGATGTGTAATTTTGTTTATAGGTCATTAAAGTTGAATTTTTGCTCATATCTACCAAAATTAAAAAATTAAAATTTTAGAAAAAAAAAAAACTATACAAAACTTTTCAGTAATGTGGATTTAATGAGCACCATCTGTAGGTTGCAAAGCCTGGTTCAACAAATTCAGCAAGGTGTTGTCTACCTAGCAACTAATTTGTTGGATGACAAAAAATCACCGATATCTGATTGTTTTTCAAAAAAAAAAAAATCATCAATTGAGTACTTGAATCTTATTTTTTAAGGTGAAAATGGGTAAACAACATTAAAAAAAAACAAGGCAACCAAAATTTTGAAACTTTACAAAAATAACTTAGATTTTTCAAAAACATTTCCATATTTTATCAAAATATTAACAAAAATTTCATTATTTTCGAAGCAAATTTAAAACCTCCATAGACTACAAGCTTAAGCGGCACTGGTGTAACATCATAACAAAAAAAAATTTACTTGATAACACATAAAACAACTATGGGTTTAATCGAACGGATGGTCCGATTCAATAATTCGTTGAGCCATACAAGATTGTGAATCTAATAACATTGTTGATTGCATTATTGTTAAGGTCTAAGTTGTATGTCATGGTGGTTGTACTCGGCCTCATAGTGGACTGCAATAACTCTGCGCAATCTGAACGACCTCGAGCAAGCCCCTCTTCATTAAAGCGGGAGAGCCCCAAGGTCTCCTTTTGCCATGTTTGTTCATCTTCGTGTTGGCCACTTGTTTTGGCATTAATGTCTTTAATTGCAGCTCCATGGAAGAGTCTCGAAGCGATGTATATGGCCTTCCATCTGTCGTTCGATCCGATGAGATCTATGGTCTTGATGCTTCAGGTTTGGAGGGAAGGTTTAATGACTCCTTTGGTGGTGAGGTTGGATCATTTGCCTATGTCCCAACTTGACTCTCCTCTGTCATGGCGACCCTGTGCATAACTCAGTCCAGCTCGTATCTGATATTTCAAGTGTTCTGCAAGTATTTTAATAATGTAACCTCCACATTTCTTCATAAGATTTGTCTGTCGCTGCTACGGTGTTCTGTGGTGGTTCATGAAGTTGTTTGATGGATTTCCTGGTCGCTCTAGAATAGGTGTAATGGTTACCACATGGATTTCAGCGTCCTGGAGGAGAGGGTTGATTCTATGGCAACCAGAGGTAAGCATCGTTTATATTTATGATGATATTGTCATTTAAGGTTGTTTTTCCTTTACTTTTGTTGAAGGTGTCTGGTTCCTGTGTAGGCTCAACTGCTACTTTGAAGGCTACCCAACTTCCACTCAGATAAGCCATCTCTAACTCACAAGGTTTTTCATATAGCAAACCAAGCCCTTACATGAATTTGAGTTTTCATAATCGAATTCACTGTGCAGGTAAGACCTCAGAATTTGGTTCAAATACTTAATTTGACATGTGTGAAGGGCGTCCAACTTGCTAAACCCTACTCCTTTCTTCACTTTCCAAGTGTGTTGGAATCTGTACTTGTTTGTGCCTTAGCTCTTCAAGCCAATTTACTGTGACAAAGGGTTTCAAGGGGTTTTGATAGCCAGGGTTTCAAGCTACGACCTAGATTATGCTTTCGATTTAAGAATGTAATGTTTCATTTTTGATACTGTCGGCTTTACATAAGCCATCACAGTATTTGGTCCGCTTAAAAATTTCCATGCGCTATTTCTGCAAAGATTCCCAGGACTCTTTCCATTATTAAATTTTGTATAGTAATCTATATCTAGACTATTGTAGTAGGCATACAACTATATTTCGATTGTTAATAGCTTTTGGGGTTTATAAGTTCCAATTTCTGTTGTATCAGTTAAATGAATTTTGATTTTAGGGTTTGTATGGAACCACCCGAATGGTATTAAATTAGAGATATTGTTGTTGTTTCTTTGAACTGAGTCCTTCATTTTTATGTAAATATGATAAGAATTTTTAATGAATCAAAGATTCATGGTTTAAATAACACTGGGATACTTGGCTCTTGGTGAGTTCTTCCTGAACTCATCCGAGGCCATTAAACCCTAGGTCTCTGGCTATCTGCAATGCAACTGTAGGGTAATAGTTGAATGCATTTATAAAGTTTTCTTTATCGATTCTCTATCACAGATAAAGAAATATTTCCTGAGTATATTCTAAGAATTGATACCTGTATATTGTGGGCATGAGTGTCTTTATAGACTGTACAAAAAAAATTATAGAAAATACAAAGAAACAGACAAGAATATTGTTTTACTGTTTTCTGCTTAGCATGTTCTTCTGAATTAAATCGTTAAGCTATCTATAGAAAATATTTTGCCTAGTAAGCTAGCATATTTACTATTTTTCATATTTCAATCATATATCAGTGACTGCTAATAATGCATGGTATCCAGCCAGTGTTTCCTATTCTATTCAAAATTAATAGACATTAATTACTATTTCGAATTCATTAATGTATATTCTACCTTAACCGTGAACCTTCTATCTTTTCCTAGTAACAGTGATTGACATGGTGGTATCACTTATCTGTTCTCACTTATGAACACAATAATTATTTTGGAAGGTCTCACCACCTAGCCTTAGAACTGGAAAGTACGTCCAGATTCCCCCTCCAAGCTATTCCACTGCTAACGATACTGAACATATGGGTACCTTGGGCATCACGACTCTGTCCAGCCTCAAGTCTCGTACCCCACCACTATTACCAAAATTTTCTTTCCCATTGGTTAGGTTTGCCAGCTCTAGGAAGAATTCATCACAATCATGTGTCTTCCACTCCCAAGGGTTTTGCCCTTTTTCCTCTTCAAGGAAAAGGGTGAAGGAATAGTTGTAACTATTCTTAGAAGTTAATTCAACTGTTTCTATGGTCTCCTAACAAACTGGTCCATAATATTTTAATTAATAATTAACAATATTTGTTCCAGCTTTTCAAGCCCAATAGTTTTAATAATTCAGATAAAAAAAGAAATAAAATTAATAGTGATAATTAAACTTGGTAAAAAAATTATGATGTATCGTTGTATGTTACAGCTCCCTCCCCTCAAGAGAAACACCGTCCCTCGTGTTCTTCCTCTATGTAAACAGTGCAGGATAAGCTTTTCGCATGGCTTCCTCTTCTTCCCAAGTAGCCTCATCCCGGCCAAAGTGCTTCCACTGCACTTTAACTTGGATGATGGCTCACGTTCGCAAAGTGGTTTCTCTTCGATTGAGGATAATAAGAGGCTCTACTAGAAATTCTCCCTGGGGTTCTACCTGCACATTCATAATATGCTGTCAGAAAATTCCTAAAACAACAATTTTTAACATATTGCTTCTATTTTATCATTACCTGAATTCTTTCCCAGTTAATAATATGTCGATGGTTGTATATGTATGTTTTTTAATAAGGACACATGAAAGACATTGTGTACTCGAATGTGGCCCAGTAGTGCTGGCTTGTATGCCATGGGCCCAATCCGTTCCAAAATCTGAAAGGGTCCACAGTACCATGGTGCCAACTTTTCACAACCTTTCCATTGCAAGGTGCTATTCTAGGGTTTAACCTTTAAATATACGTGATCGCCCAGTTGTAATTCTTTGTGAGTCCTCTTCTTATCTGCATGCACCTTTTGCCTATCCTACACTGCCTTTAACTTCTAGTGAACCTTCTTAACGGTGCCCTCCATTTTAGCTAGCATATCGGGGCCCATTGCTAATTTATTATCCAAACTATTCCAGTCTGTGGGTACTCGACACTTTCTTCCATATAGTACTTCGAAGGGGCTCATACCCAAAGATTCATGATGCCCGTTATTGTTGGCGAATTCTACCAAGTGGAGGTAATCTTCCCACTTCTACAGTTGTTGCATTACAAACATTCTCAACATGTCTTCTAGGACTTGATTCACTTGCTCTGTCTGACCATTTGTCTGAAGATGGTAGGTAGTAGTGAAATGGATTTGGGTACCCAGTCCCGCAAAAGAGAGTTTTCCAGAAACAGGATGTAAATTTTACATCCCTAGCGGAGATCACTACTCAGGGTATCTCGTGTAGGCGGAAGATTTCTCTCATAAATATGTCTGCAACCTCCACCGTTTTATAGGTGGATTTTGCAAGAATGAAATGAGAGGTCTTTCTCAACTTGTCCACAACCACCATGATTGAGTCATGTTGTTTTTTAGTACGAGGTAATCTAGTGATAAATTCTAGAGTGATGGTCTTCCATTTCCATTCTGAAATGGGTAGTGGTTGCAACAAACCTGCAAAATGTTGATGTTCTCCCTTCACCAATTGGCACTCTAAGCATTTGGATAAATATTCAGCCACATATTTTCTTAAGCCGGGTGAGAAATAACTTTTTCTTGATAGCAGAATACAATTTCTTGTATCCTGGGTGGGCAGCATAAGGCTTCCTATGAAGCTCATCTAATAACATATGCTTAACAGAGTTTTGGTTAGGAATGTAAGTCATATTTTTGAATGTTAACAATTTATTGGAATTAATTGCATACTCACACTGTTTCCATCTTACTTGAGCTTCCGAAGCTTGCTGCCATAAGAATGCATATTCTGGATCCTTGAGGGATGCCTCTTAGATAACCTCTAGTAGGTTAGATTGTGCTTGACAGAAATGTACTTCATATATGCAATGTAATTTTCTGCTTAAAGCATCTACTACCCAATTTTATTTTCCTTTGAGGTGCTTCATGTCAAAATCAAATTTACTCAAGAATGCGGTCCATCTGTCCTGCTGCACATTTAAATTAGACGGATTAAAGAAATTTGTCAGACTACTATGGTCAGTTAATAACAGAAATTTCTTCCCCAGAAGGTAGTGCTGCCACATTTTTAATGCATGCACTACTGCGATCAACTCCAAATCATAAGAACAATAGCATTGTTCATAATCCTTCAGTTTGCGTGACTCATAGGCAATGACATTTCCCTCCTGAGTTAATACTCCACCGACACCCTCTTTACTTGCATCTGTACATACTACAAAGGACTTTTCCGGATCGACTACTTTTAGCACCGGAGCGGTTGTAAGCAGTTGTATTAGCTGCTCAAAACTTTGTTGGCATTATGTTGTCCAGGTGAAAGCTCGCCCCTTTTTCTGAACTAAAGTCATCGAAAAGGCTATTTTTGAAAAGCCTTTAATAAATCGACGATAATACTCTGCCAAGCCCAAAACGGATCTTATGTCAGCAACGTTTTTTAGTGTGGTCCATTCCATAATAGTTTTAATCTTCTCTGGATCCACTACTATTCCTTCTGCTGATATAACATGGCTTAGGTACTAGATTTGATTTTTATAAAAATCGCACTTACTAAACTTCACGTACAGCTGGTATTCTTGTAAAATATGTAACACCCTTCTTAAGTGCTGCTCATGTTCGTCCAGGTTTTTTTTAGTAGATTAGTATATCGTCGATAAAAATCAGTACAAATTTATCTAGAAATGGCTGGAAAATGTTGTGCATTAGGCTGATGAAAATGGCTAACGCATTGGTAAGGCTGAAAGGCAATACCACGAACTCGTAATGTCCATAACGGGTTTGGAATGCAGTTTTGTAGATGTCTTCATCCTTTATTCTAATCTAGTGGTACTCGGACCTTAAATTAATTTTTGAGAACATGCTAGCTCCCTGCACTTGATCAAATAAATCATTGATACGATGTAAAGGGTACTTATTCTTTATGATCAGCTTATTTAGCTGAAAATAGGTCCTTATAATACTAGTGATTACCCCATTACTATTGTATTTGTATCCCTTATTAATATTTTTGTGCCCCTATTGTCCCCATATTGTTATTACTGTGCCCC
>APFE031147077.1:0-13383 GCA_000404065.3 Pinus taeda | reverse complement strand
GAGAGGAAGAGGCTACACAAACAGCCTATAAAGAAGTGGGCCAGAATGGAGGCAAAACTGAAGGAAAAGTTCCTGCCAAAAGATTACCAGATCATGTTGTATAGACAGGTACAGAATTTAAAGCAAAGAGGAATGACTGTTAGGGAATTTACAGAGGAATTTTATAAGTTGAATTTACGAGCAGGGTATGTGGAAGATACCCCAGAAAAAACAGCCAGATTTGTGAATGGCTTGAGGGGGGAGATTTTGGATGAAATTGGTATCCTCTCACCTCAAACGTTGGATGAAGCCTATCAGTTTTCACTGAAGGCAGAGGAGAAAATTAACAGGAAGCAGAACGCCAAGAGAGGAGGTGGATCTGGCAGGGGAAAAGGCAAAGTTTTTGGCAGAGGTAGAGGTACAGGCTCACATGAGGAGGGCAGTGGTTCCAAATCTGCTGGCACAACAGAGAAGGACAACAGCACCAGGGAAGGATGACCAGCTCAGCGAGGGCGAGGATTTGGTCGAGGCAGGGGAACTGTCCAGTGCTATCGTTGTCACAAATTGGGACACAAAGTTCATATTGACCTGTCCTTGAAGGTGAACCAGCAGGTGGGAGAGGAACTTATGTTGCTCAGCCGGAGGATGTTGAGGAGACACCTCAAGAAGCAGAGAATACACCGGAGACAGGCGAAGCTTTGGTGTTAAATAAAGTGTTGTTAAAACCAGCAAAAGAGGTTGCAGAACCGGATCAACGAAAGGCTTTGTTTCGCATTGTCTACAAGTCACGGGGTAAGTGCTGTAAATTGATCATTGACAGTGGGAGTACTGATAATTTAGTAGCTGTGGAGATGGTAGAAAAGCTGGGATTAAAGAAACTAAAACATCCTACTCCCTACAAAGTGTCGTGGCTGCAAAAAGGGCATCAACTGTTAGTTGATGAACAGTGTGAGGTAGAGTTTCAGATCGGTAAGTATAAGGACAAGATCATTTGCGATGTCATGCCAATGGATGTCTGTCACTTAATGTTGGGACGACCATTGCAGTTTGATAGAAGTGCAGTTCATGACGGAAAGACCAACTGCTATAAGGTTGTTAAACGACGGGACCAGTAGAAACCCTAAACAAATATCGGGCGAACGTACCAGCAATTAAAGTCAATAGTTAATACATTCAGGACGCCAAGTCTTGTCACCTTAGGTCACCTTGGGAACGGTGGGAGGCCATCAAAAGTGGTATCAGATGGGATCAAGCATACGCTTGTACCCATCAAGGAGGAAAATACAACAGAAGCCAGTGGGGTGAAAGCACGGCTGTTAGGTGGAAAGGAGTTTATAAAACTGATTGAGGACAGCGAAATAAATTTTGCTGTCATAAGGAGACCAAAGGCAGCGGTACTTCATACACAGATTTTAGATTTTCCCTAAGAAGTTCAGAAGTTGCTGCAGGATTTTGGGGACATTGTGGTAGATGATCTTCCAGATGAATCGCCACCAAGAAGAGGTATTACTCACTGTATTGACTTTATACCAGGAGCAAGCCTGCCAAATAAAGTAGCTTATCACATGAGTCCTAAAGACCATGAAGAAATCAGGAAACAGGTCCAGGAGTTGTTGGACAAAGGTTTGATTCGAGAAAGCATGAGCCCATGTGCAGTACCAACTGTTTTGGCTCCAAAGAAAGGGGGAGAGTGGAGAATGTGTACAGATTCCAGGGCTATTAACAAAATTACTGTTAGGTACAGGTTTCCCTTACCAAGGATGGACAATATGATGGATTGTTTGAGTGGAGCGGCTTATTTTTCGAAGATTGACTTGAAAAGTGGATATCACCAGATCCGGATTCGGGAAGGAGATGAATGGAAGACCGCTTTCAAGACGAACGAAGGCTTATATGAGTGGCTGGTGACACCATTTGGTTTGAGCAACGCTCCCAGCCCGTTCATGCGCCTGATGAATGAAGTGCTGAAGGAATTTAATAAGTTCGTAATAGTTTACCTGGATGATATTCTGATTTTTAGTAAGACTAAAGAGGAACATTTCAGACATTTGCAGAGTGTGTTGAGGAAGTTGCAGCAGAACAAGCTGCTAATTAATCTGAAGAAGTGTACTTTTTTTCAGTGAGAATTAGTGTATCTGGGCTTTGTCATCGCAGAAAATGAACTAAAAATGGACCTAGAAAAGGTGACAGCTATAGTTAGCTGGCCTTCTCCGAAAAGTTTATTTGAAGTCCGAAGTTTCCACGAACTAGCCAGTTTTTACAGGAAGTTTATCAGAAATTTCAGCGAGATTTGCGCACCAATGTTGGATACGATCAAGAAAATAAATCAGCCATTTCACTGGACTGAAGCAGTAGAAAATAGTTTTCAGATCTTGAAAAAGAAGATTACTGAAAGACCAGTGTTAAGACTGCCTGATTTAAACAAACTTTTTCAAGTTCGTTGCGATGCCAGTGGTACGGCCATTGGAGCAGTCCTTAGTCAGGAGGACCGACCGGCTGCTTATTTAAGTGAAAAGCTAAATGAGAGCAGACAAAAATACTCAACCTACGACAAGGAGTTTTACACCATTGTGCAAGCTTTAAAACATTGGCGACATTATCTGTTAGGTAACGAATTTGTTTTATTCTCTGATAATTCTGCATTACAGTACATTATGCAGCAGCATAAATTGAACCATAAGCATGCAGCTTGGGTTGAGTACTTGCAAAGTTTTACATTTGTACTAAAACACATTAGTGGGCAATCAAATAAGGTGGCAGATGCACTGAGTAGAAGAACATTGCTTCTACAAGAAAGCACGATGCAGATTTTAGGCTTTGAACATTTAAAAGAGTTGTATCCGACCGACACCGAGTTTAGGGAGGCCTATGAGGCTTGCCAAAACCCACTGTTACGAAATAACAGCGTGTGGTTAGACTATAATCTACAGGAAGGATTGCTGTTTAAGGGAGGACAGTTGTGTATTCCCAACTGTTCTATGCGGGAAAACATTATACAGGAAAAACACAATGGAGGCCTGGCTGAACATTTCGGTATTGACAAAACGATTGCTTAGCTACAGCATTTTTATTTCTGGCCGAAGTTGTAGTGGGATGTGCAGAGGTACGTGACTAGATGTAAAATTTGTCAACTGGCAAAAGGTCACAGTCAGAACACTGGACTTTATATGCCATTACCCATTCCTAGCCGACCATGGGATTCAGTTAGTATGGATTTTGTACTTGGTTTGCTGAAGACACAACGAGGTTTTGATTCAGTAATGTTTGTGGTAGACCGATTTTCAAAGATGGCACACTTTGTACCATGCAGGAAAACCAGCGATGCTACTTACATAGCACATCTTTTCTTTACTGAGATTGTGCGGTTGCATGGACTTCTAAGATCCATTATCTCTGACAGAGATGTAAAGTTCACTGGTCATTTTTGGAGAACTCTGTGGAGAAAGTTGAATACCCAGTTGTAGTTCAGCTCCGCTTATCATCCACAGATGGATGGTCAGACGGAGGTAGTAAACCGAAGTCTGGGAAATCTATTTCGAAGTTTAACAGGTGAAAATTCCCGGACTTGGGACCGTGTACTTGCTCAGGCGGAATTCGCATACAACGATTCCCCTAACCGCAGCACGGGATACAGTCCGTTCCAGATTCTGTACAGCATGCATCCGCGAGGAGTGCATGAATTACGAGATTTGGGGAAACTTGAGAAACAAAGCGCTGATGGGGAAGATTTCACCCAAGCAATGAGTAACTTGCATGAACAGGTCAAACTGAAATTACAGGACAACAGTCAGAGGTATAAACAACGAGCTGATACAAAGCGACGGGAAGTTCAGTTCAACGTAGGGGATGAAGTCCTTGCGTACTTACGTAAGGAACGATTTCCAAAATGAGAGTACAGCAAGCTAAAATACAAGAAAATCGGGCCCTGTAAAGTCATTCGCAAATTTTCTGCAAACGCCTATGAACTACAGTTGCCACCAGGGATCGGTATTTCCCCTATTTTTAACGTGGCAGATCTGTTTCCTTATGTCACAGGTTCAGCAGATAACACAACAGCAGAACCACCGCGGGACACAAATTATGAAGGAGATTCGTGGACGAGACAGATGCCAATGGCACCACCCGTTGAGATCGAAGGGATTCTGGACACACAGGTAGCTAAGCACACACGCAGGAAGGAGTATTTGAGGTATTTGGTCAAATGGAAGAACCGTCCGATAGAGGACAGTTCGTGGCTTAACGCAACACAGATACAGAAAGCAAGCTATTCTGTCGACGACCTCATGGAACGGAGCCATGACTTTTTGCCACCCCGGGAGCCTGATGCAGGAGCATCCAGCTCCGAGGAGACAGAAGGTGGTTGACAGTCTCATGGAGAGACAAGAACACACCATCATACATCCATAGCTAGACATGTGTTAGACTTGTCAGTTATTTTACTTTATTTATTTGTTTTATTTGTCAAAAGGTCGTTAAGACCAGGTAAATTAAAATTGTGAACTATTTCTTTTCAATAGGAATTAGTAACAGTAAAATAGGTTGATAGTTAATTAGTCTCTTATTGAATTGTGTTAGTTAAGAACAGTTAGAAATTGGTGGAAAGTTACCCAATTCTGTTGGGGCAGTTCTACCTGAACAAAGACTGTTGTGCCTCAGGAGATTAAAAGGAAAATGACAAACCATGTAAAGGATTCCTCAGACAGTGAAACAAAAAGATACATTCATTTCAAAATAAACATTTATTTTATTTTCTCTATTGAATCACCACTGTATAAACAAATTTCATGCATCAATACATAATTCTGTGTAACTAATTTGCATTGGAATAATAAGACAGAGAGAATTAATGAGCAGAGCAGAGCGCAGACATATAACTAATCACTTCCAGACAGAGGAGAACGAGAAATTTCGAGCGCAGACAAATTTCAGACAGAGAGAATTAACGAGAAGCGCAGAGCGCAGACATATAAATATCACTTCCAGACAGAGGAGAACGAGGAACTGCGAGCGCAAAAAAACTTCAGGTAAACCATATAACCCTCAAATTATTTATGAATAAAGCAATGCTGGAGTGAAATCAAATAAAGATGTATCATTTCATTATCAGTTATGACTAAAATATACACAGTCCAGGCGTCTCACGCGCCTGTCGAGACACAAATCTCATTCAACAGAGCCACGAAACAGAGTTTCGAACAAGTGTATGATACAACCAGACGGAATAAACCAAAATTATTATAGCAAGAAATTACCAACAGACTCGGGCGAACGAGGGTTTCGAACAACCTGAGGGTTTCTATCAACTAAACATCGACCTACAGGATGAGGGCTTGAATACCCATCTTACAAAGTAACTAAACATCGACCTACAGGACGAGGGCCTGAAGCCACCAAATACCCATCAAGGGTTCGACAACTGAGTATCAATATTACAGAATAAGGACACAAGACCAATGTGACAGATAGACAGAGAGTTACACAACCCAGCATACTATTAAATTCACCGCTCAGGCGACGGACTGATGACCAAAATGAAGTCTCAAAACCTCTATAGAAACTGACATGGTAAGACCCTACCCGTAAGAAGGAACTGGAGGCTTGAATGACTGCCAGAGATCGTGGAGGACGCCAAACCACAGAGCCCGACTATATGGAGCCACCTGCAACGAAATGAGAGCAGATTAGAAACATTTACAGTCACCAATAATCATTAAAAACAACAACCGTGTAAGGATTGGAGTACAAAACCTCACCTAGAGTTGAGGAGGCGGAGTCGAGAAAACGAAACGACCACCATACCCTGAAGACCAGTAACGAAGGCGTTAGGGTCGGAGAGATAAGGGATAAACAAGTTCAACAGAGAACCAACATTTACCTTGGTAACAGAGTCGAAGCTCGATAACTCAGAGGAACCGCTGTCACGAGAAAAGCTCACAAGTTAAATGAACAGAGACGACATTCAAACAACAGAATCGAACTAACAAAGCCGTAAACCAGAAAACAAACCTTCTGCAGAGAGGAGGGTGCCTCCATAATCCATTGAAACACTACCTCAAGAGAATCAAAGGGCCGAGAATGTCCATAGAACCAGCACTGAGACCAGAACGGCGGAGGTGAAAAAGCTCCCACAGAGTAGAACCAGAACTCGGCATAGTGAAAAGTGCAAATGACAAATGAGTGGGACAGAGGTTGACAAAAGGCCAGGTGTCACGCCCCCAACCTCTCCATATTTTTTTTTCGTCGGGAGCGTGCGACACTACCAGGCAAGTTTATATCTTGCCTATAGACTACGCCTTCACAACGCTTGTTTCGCTATCGCTGCACAAGCATTAAACCGATAACCGAACTTGTAATCTTATAACTGAACCTTCTTAATTATGATTAATGCCTTTCAATTATAAATTACCTCATTCATATACTGTTTTATATAAACCATTCATCAACCGTAACATAAATTGTTCACCAATATATAACAGCGCAACCTTAAAACACATAAGAACACATGGAATATATTTGGACGAGACAGCTCACTAAGAGTCTGCCCGAATTGTTTATTAAACCGGTTAACAATTTATACAATGCGTGTGCCGATCCCCGACCACACGATGATAACTGTTGGCAAGGTCCGTGTAATACCCCACGGCCTGTGTTACAATATAATCACAGTTTTACAGTTCATGCCCCGATTGTTACAAGGAACTGCGCACTATGTGCGACCGCCAAGACCGGCGCAAACCACACAACCTGTTTGTTTGAGTGACAATGAGCCCGCGGCCTTCGCTGCTGTAATTTACCCGAACCTGTGTTCATAAATCGACCCCCTGTCACGATGGTGCACTGTTTGTGCTGCCTTGCGAGTCCGATGTAACACACAACTCGGTTAGCTCGTTCGACCTTCGTCGTTTCTCCATTGAACCACAGTCGCTACATCGACCCATGCCTCTTGTTGGAGACTTGAAGAACGATCGAATGAATTGATCACTTGATGATCCTCCAAATGCTTTGTGCCCTCCATATATATATGGGTCCATGCCGATTTGGAGAGGGGCGTCGGTGGTAAAGCCGACCCCCGATTTAACGTTTAGACACCCGTCCCTTCGCAAGCCGACGTGTGTTGAATTGTTTTAATCCATCGTGGCGTTTATCTTGGCGGGTCGGCCTTTGTTCGATAAAGCCGACCAACGCCAAGTATAAACTTACATGGCCTGTGCTCCTTTATCCCGCGTGCCCATTCCGCTTCGGATCGTTTCGCTCTATCGCCCCTGCGCTGTCGTTGTTTGCCCGATGGTGAACGGACCCGGTTGGAGCATGTTCACGAACTGTCCCTGACCCGTTCGTTTGCTGTTTCGTGTGTGCGTTTGAACGCCGCCTACGTCGTCGCCAAAACTGTCACTGTTCTTGCCCGAACTGTCCCAACTGATGTCGTTCGGTTATGGTCGCCGTTTCATGTGAACGGATTGTCGGGTAGGAGGGTCGTCCGCCCGTGCGCGGGGCACCCGGCTCCCCAGGGCGTTACATCCTCCCCCACCCTATTCCGTTGTCGTCCCGACAACCTCCATACCATTGTGTCCTCTTTGGTTCTCCACACCAAGTTGCCCTTCCAATCCATAATCCTGTGCATGTTTCGGAAGTATGCATCCCATACTACATCAAGTTCGGCATTGTGCAACAACCTTGGCTCCCCAACATTTCGAACCTCCAAGTCCACCATGTATGGATACCTGAGTAAGTGTCACACATTTTAAATATGTGCACACCTACAGTTCCGGCCCCCGGCTTAGGTTCATGGGAACCCTCAATTCTCTGCTACACACGGGACCAACCTGCCCAATCATCTTAATGGGCTCACTGCCTTGGGTAACCAACAATGAGCCCGGCCTCCTGTTTCATCTAAGCAAGTCTCAAAGGAGGTGAGCCATGCGGCCCTCCTTTCTCCACCAATTCCACCCATCGGTCTAGATTTCCATGCTTTATCGGCTTTCGGTGTGCCTCCCGATCTCCTCCTCGGATATTCGGTCCCCTACACACATCATTCCCTTTGCAATTGTCTTCCATCTGCCGGAGGTACTCTCCCTGAGTCTCCCTCCGTGTGTTTGGTTTCACCCTCTTGTCACGGATCTTCGCCCGTTTCGTCATAAGGTCGAAAATAACCCCCCCGAGTCTTACAACCACGGCCCATCCTTGATTCATCATCCAACATCCCATCATAGTCATCCATAGCACGATCATCCATATCCTAGACAAACTGCTTTTGTCCCTTCCTGCATATGATCCATCTGCCAAATGTCCATATGATATCCTCGTATCATCGTCATGAGGTCTCTCCATAAGAGCACCTTCATCTACATATGTATGCCACCTTCCCGAGCGCGCTCCAACTTGATCGAGTTCAAGTTCATCCTCGGCCGTCGGCACATAGATAACCTCTTTAGTCACAAAACCTTCTTCCTCTTCAGTCGTACATTTTGTAACTACCTCTTGCTCCCTTGTCCAACTGACTTGAAAAAGTTCCTCAACATCTCTTCTCACGGCTGCAAGTTCTTCGAGAATCTGGGGATGTCCTCCCATCATCTCCTCCAATCTCGAGAACTTTCGTCGGCATTCTTCATACTTTGCCATGCCCTGCACTTTCGTGTGGGTATCATCGCCCATCCATGTCGTCAAGCAATCCGATTCTCGTCCAACTTGAGTACTTTCAAGTTTCGATTCCATCGAATCTCCCTCATCATGAGTGTCCTCTATGTGAGTGACCTCACCTAGCCGTGTCGACACGCTACACGATCCTGGTTCACCTTCAAGCTTTGCCCCCATCGGGTCTTCATCGACACATGATTCCTCTATGTAAGAGTCCATCCATGTTGCTAAACCATGCGTCTCTGTCTCAACTTGATTAAATTCAAGTTTGGCCACCTTCATCCCTTCTTCGTCACATGGTCTTTCCCAATGAATGCCTTCATCTGCCCATGTTTCCAAGCTGCATGCTTTGGGCTCTAATTGAATATCTCCAAGTCTGACCTCCACCACAGTAAAGTCCCCAACATCTTCGGTCAATACGGTTTCTTCTTCCGGGCCAGCAACTTCATCTATTATCTGGCCGAGCTGAAGAAGCCCTTCTCATCCAATCATCACATCACTGTCGTCGATATCTGTCACCACAAAGTCCAGCAGCCCTCAGTGTCCTTCCATTCGTACAGGTACATCTAGTATCTCCCCTATTGCGAATTTCCACCAGGCTTCCTCCCATTCAATCATGGTAGATATCAGTCCCGTCTCTTCCGCAAATCGTGCCATCATTTTGTTGCATGGGTCGGCCGATCTTATCAACGCTTGAACAACTCTGCCAAGAACTTTCAAGGTTACAAGGCCTTGCTTGTTCTCCATCTTCACTTGTCAACCATCCACGAGCGATCTGCTCACTAGCTTCACGGCACCCTGTCCAACCCTTCAAAAACAGTTCTCCAACCGAGCTCTGATACCATCTGTCACGCCCCCAACCTCTCCATATTTTTTTTTCATCGGGAGCGTGCGGCACTACCGGACAAGTTTATATCTTGCCTATAGACTACGCCTTCACAACGCTCGTTTCGCTATCGCTGCACGAGCATTAAACCGATAACCGAACTTGTAATCTTATAACCGAACCTTCTTAATTATGATTAATGCCTTTCAATTATAAATTACCTCATTCATATACTGTTTTATATAAACCATTCATCAACCGTAACATAAACTGTTCACCAATATATAACAGCGCAACCTTAAAACACATAAGAACACATGGAATATATTTGGACGGGACAGCTCACCAAGAGTCTGCCCGAATTGTTTATTAAACCGGTTAACAATTTATACAATGCGTGTGCCGATCCCCGACCACATGATGATAACTGTTGGCAAGGTCTGTGTAATACCCCACGGCCTGTGTTACAATATAATCACAGTTTTACAGTTCATGCCCCGATTGTTACAAGGAACTGCGCACTATGTGCAACCGCCAAGACCAGCGCAAACCATACAACCTGTTTGTTTGAGTGACAGCGAGCCCGTGGCCTTCGCTGCTGTAATTTACCCGAACCTGTGTTCATAAATCGACCCCCTGTCACGATGGTGCACTGTTTGTGCTGCCTCGCAAGTCCGATGTAACACATGACTCGGTTAGCTCGTTCGACCTTCGTCGTTTCTCCGTTGAACCACAGTCGCTACATCGACCTGTGCCTCTTGTTGGAGACTTGAAGAATGATCGAATGAATTGATCACTTGATGATCCTCCAAACGCTTTGCGCCCTCCATATATATATGGGTCCATGCCGATTTGGAGAGGGGTGTCGGTGGTAAAGCCGACCCCCAATTTAATGTTTAGACACACGTCCCTTCGCAAGCCGACGTGTGTTGAATTGTTTTAATCCATCGTGGCGTTTATCTTGGCGGGTCGGCCTTTGTTTGACAAAGCCGACCAACGCCAAGTATAAACTTACATGGCCTGTGCTCCTTTATCTCGCGCGCCCATTCCGCTTCGGATCGTTTCGCTCTATCGCCCCTGCGCTGTCGCTGTTTGCCCGATGGTGAACGGACCCGGTTGGAGCATGTTCACGAACTGTCCCTGACCCGTTCGTTTGCTATTTCGTGTGTGCGTTTGAACGCCGCCTACGTCGTCGCCCAAATTGTCACTGTTCTTGCCCGAACTGTCCCAACTGATGTCGTTCGGTTATGGTCGCCGTTTCATGTGAACGGATTGTCGGGTAGGAGGGTCGTACGCCCGTGCGCGGGGCGCCCGGTTCCCCAGGGCGTTACACCAGGGACCGTATAAGAGAGAACCGGCAGGTGGAGGTTGTTAACCAACGGGACCAGTAGAAACCCTAAACAAATATCGGGCGAACGTACCAGCAATTAAAGTCAACAGTTAATACATTCAGGACGCCAAGTCTTGTCACCTTAGGTCACCTTGGGAACGGCGGGAGGCCATCAATGTGAGTGGGGGATAGGGTTCCACATGTTTTGACATATGTATATGAATTCAAAGGCACATTGCACCTCACATTATCTGGCATTGCACGATTATTATTGTTGATATTTTTTTTTTAAAGTAAATGTAATTTCTAATGCGTACGTTAACGTTTTGTAGTTGTCTTTAGCCCTTATAATAGCATATTCAAGGTGACTTACACCACCACTTGACCATTTAATGAGAAACTTAGCATTAATAACCCTTCTCGTGGTTTTTTCATATAATTGAGTGATAGGATTGGCTTCACGAACCCTGGTTTAGTTTTCTTTTTAGACGTAATTCACTATTTTCTGTTTAAACAATTTCTTCACATTTCAGAAAAACCTACAAAGTCTGTGTTCTACATTTTTTAATATTATGTACGTCGGATTTAACAGACGTCTTCAACATTATCTTGTTTCATTGGACCAAATGACTCTCAGAGATATAACTCAGATTGGACAACAGAAATATTTTAAGATGTAATTCGGAGAGGATAACCTTTAGTAAAGGACCAAACATCTGGAATGGTTACAGTTATTTCGGTACAAGAAAATTTGAGCATCTTACTCAAAAATACGTTCAGCCACTCTATGATCAAATTAATGATAAAAATTGTAGATTTGATTTGATTTGATTAAAGATTAAAGCTGTAGATTTGATTTGATTAAAGATTTGATTTGATTTGATCACCAGTTGCACAGAGGCACTGGTGATGGTAGCCTGCAGGGGTGATGTTGATTATATAATGTGTGCCGCGTCAAATCGTGCGATGAGACGCACCACACCAACCACATGCAACGGATGCTTGGTAATGTGGAATTCAATATTAAAGATCTCATTGGAGATCGGATTGAAGCCTACAACTACAAAATAATGCCTTTCGCAATCTCCATTAATTTCCGTGTGAAGGTCACACCCAACTTTGAAAATCATTAATTTCCGTTAGAACTTAACAATCCAATAATTGATTTATGAGCTAAAGTAGACTAAATTTTATAAAAGATCTATTTTCTTTTTTTAACGATTAACTCTCACTTTCATTCCTCTCCACAAAACAGAATATATAATAATTAATTAAATTCATTTCTATTATAAATTGTGTAATTTTAATTTTAATTAAAAATTGAAAATTATAACAAAATTTAAATTAACCTTAAATAATCCAATTGAAAAAGCATCAAATATCCATTGAACAATGAATAACATTATGCCACCTGGTGGCCAAGGATGTTGACAAAGAGATGGTAGCAGTCATCCGTTTCTGTACACTTATTTGGCATAGATGGTTTATCTTTTCATTTATACAGATTTTAAGTTAATTTACTTATTTGTTTTAGTGGAGAAGAAAAGTTGCTAGGTTCTACAATCAAAGTTGTATATGTGAACACGACCATAAATTATGTGAACAATGTGTTGCCATCCAACTTTTTCTTCATTTGGCCTCTCCATTTTTGCTACACAAATCAATTCAGGGTGTACAACACTACATAGACATGCTGACGCAATCCAAACTTTCTGTTTTTCTGGTTTTCACCATATTCTAATCAAACCATTTGGTACTGCACATACCACCTCTCAAGAAAAGCGATTTCGACCGGCACCAATTAATTAGTTTATGCTGACAATTTATGCTTCAATTTAGAGGTCTAATAGGTATCTTAGTAAAAACTAGTTATGGATGGACATCAACACATTTGGTACTGCACATACTACCTCTCAAGAAAAGCGAATTCGGCAGGCACCAATTAATTAGTTTATGCTGAGAATTTATGCCTCAATTTAGAAGTCTAATAGGTATCTTAGTAAAAACTAGTTATGGATGGACATCAGCTGGAGACGGTTCACATTGAAGTAGAAATAATAATAAAAATAAAATAATTCAATAAAGGCATTTATGATTGATTAGGGTGTTTTTATACATTATAATTGTACATTTGTTTTACCGATGATTTTGAAATAGAAATAGAAATGCAATTTTTCTATTTGATATATATGTGTAATTCTTCCAAAAACATAATTTCCATCTGAATGACGGTGAGTATACTGCTTTGCAGCACCTGTTATTATTATAATATTTTACATATTATGACTATTGATAATGATCAAACTTGTTAACACTTTACCAACTTATTTACAAATCTTAATAATCATAATAATTTATTAATATTAAAAATTTTGAATAAGACTTAAAATGTAATGATTTTAATATTAGGGTTGGGGAATAACCGTAAAATGTAATGATATATTAGGGTTGGGAATAACCCTTAATAAATAATTAATATAATTATTAATAAAAGTTGACTACGACGAACATTATTATTATTATTGAATATTAAATATTAATAAAGTTGATTATTAATAATATTGATATTAAGATGATTATTATTATTATTAACAACATTATTATTATTATTAGC
>APFE031147074.1:0-12652 GCA_000404065.3 Pinus taeda | reverse complement strand
TTACCCCATAGTTTCATGTTTTTCATGAAATGTTTAGATATAATAAATTAACACTTTGGGTTTTACAATAGTTTAAATTAATGTAAGTACTTGGAGATTTTATGTTTGAGAGGCATGAACATTTAAAAAATTTGTATTTTGTTTATATGATAGTATAAGTTTATATTGTATATTTCACTGTATTCTTTTATAATAAAAAAAGTGTGAATTTTTATTGAAATGTTTAAATTTTTAATTAATTATGGTGTGAGTTTTGTATGCCATTTTATGTGTGTTTTGAATTAAGTTGAATACATGTGTGCACAATTTGTGTAGTTTAAAATAATTTAAATACATTGAAATTTGATATGTAGGGGAGTGACTTGTAAAAAAATTTAAAACTTATTTAACTGTGAGACATTTAATTCTATAATTTTAAATTGCATATTCAATGATGCTTTCCCCAATAATTTCCCACTTTTCATGAAATGTTGAGATATAATAAATATATAATTTTATTCTTTTAATTAAAATTATTTGTTTATAAATATTAATGACCATTGTTTTATCCCCTCATGGAGGTGGATGTCAAGAGTACCCATAAGGTTGGGAGGCTTTCTCACCACCCCATTGCTTCATATTTCAATTCAATTCAAGAGGGTTGGTTGGGTGGCCAACCCACCCTATTCACCAAACTTGTGAGCATTTCTTATTAAGTTGGAGAGTATGGCAAGTCTTCACTCTTGTCTCTATCAAATTTTATGATGTGTTACATAGTTCCCTCCTAATAGGTGGTATTATTTGTGGGGACTTTCAACATGCACAACAAATTTCATGTAGCCACTAGGAATTTCTTTTTCCATTTTTCACCTTCTGAAAATGGTTTGGTTTTGTTTGTGCTTTGGACTAGTCTATGTATTAGTAGTTTGGCGCTAGAGATGGGTAACTTTGACTCTGTCAATGAGACTTGTAACTTGACATTGTGGCCTCTCTTAGAGTTGGTGATTATTTTTGAATTTTGGGGCTCCCTCTCTTCAAGTTTGGAGTTAGTGCATTTAAAGATCCTTTGGGTGCTCACATTTCTATTGGTCTTGATTTTATTGGATTTAGTGGAGTGTGTAGCACAATGTTTAGGAGTAGTTGGGCTTACCCACTAGTGCTTGTTGGAAATTGCTTGAAGTTTTAACCTACCCAAGGTTTTCCATCTAATCCTTGTTACTATGTTCTAATGTGATGTTCCTTATGTTATTAACAAGGACAACTACGATGGAATTTTCCCACCACGTTCCCAATGGAGGAAAGCAATGCATTGCTCCAAAAATCCAAGGGAGGGTTCAATAGTGTTATCAAAACTAGGGTGGTAGAAATTTTCCCCACTTCACATGTAGCCTTCTTCTCTCCAATCATGTGAAGAAAGTTGGTGCCATAGGGTAACTCTTCCCTTGAAAGGGGCTTCCATGTCTTAGAGATACATTTAAGCATATCCACAAGCCATGCCCATAACCCATAAAACATGCAAACCAAACCATTCCTTGAAAAATACTTTTCACAGGTTAAAGCTTCCTCATCTAGAAGAATGTACACGGAAAAATTATCTTGCACCACTAGAGGACCACAAAGAGACTTCAACATAGAATTGTACGAAAATGAAGAAGAGATAGCTTGATTGCAAGCCATAACTGCAAAAGGAAAATATTTATTTGCCAAATCACACATTATTCACCATTGTACTATGTGCAGAAAATCCATGCAAATAGAGCAAAGATTGGTCGGCTAGGGTTTTGGGTGAAACCCTAGGCACCACAAGGGATTCGAGAGCTCTTTCCATTTCGAAATATATATGAATATTATTATAGCCAATATGTCCCCTTCCCTAATTGAATTCATTTTTTCATATATTATAATGGTGATTTTTTTTAATTTTTATTTTCTTGATCTAATTCAACAATAGTTATTTCATTTTGTTTGTGTGATTTTATATTATATAAAATAGATATCAATAAAGATAGAGATGAGTTTCTTTGACTTATGTTTGAGCAACTTCCCTCGACGAGGGTTGGAATTTAACGGGCAAAATGTGAGTCACAAGGCATTTTGCCCGTATTTGACGTTCAAACATTTTGCCTGTGTTTTTCCTCATGTGTTATAAAGTTCACAAAACACATTTTTGATGGTTTATTATTTTCCTAAAACGTTATTAGTAGTCCATACAAATTTGTGTTCCACTTGGTTGGTGCCTTTCACGGTGTCAGCTGTAAAAACTATTTTAAGTAACACTTTGGGCTTACGAAGAATGGAAAAATCAATGTTAGGAACTCTTGATGCAATGTAAGTCATGGCTCCATTGATCATGTAATTTACTGCTTGCAAAGCGAGTTCGATGATATTGTCAAAGGGAATTGCACATCCATTTATTCACGGAGCATGGATTAAGATTGCAAAGATTAGGCAAACATTAATGTTGCCTATATGCGCACCTCTCTCGTGACTGTGACTCAGAATGATATGGAGAGGGATCGCTACATGTTAGTATGGACTATTAGGCTCTCGATAAGGGCTCTCCTCTTTTTTGTATAATATGTGTATATTGTAATTCCACAGTATAGTCACCTATGAAATCTAATCTGTGAAAAGGAGTGGAGGAGGCACAAGGTCATGGTGGAATTGGTCATTCACGTCTCTTAAATGCATCAAAATCTATGTTTGATATGCATATTGACACATTGTGAATTCTACGTACACAACTTTAGCTTAGAAACTTACGCAGATTCATGTCAAACTCGGGTTTAAATAGGTATTTTTCGATGTTAGATTGTGAGACTTCATGTCTCATGTATTCATATGACATGTATTGTTCTGTGGGGCATTCTGAAAGTTGATGATTGAATATTTCTTTTAGCTTCAGAAATTGACGGAGTTACAACAAGGTTTGATGGATTGAAACCTTTTATTTATTTGAATGGTGCCACTTACACAACCGTTTGAAATATCAAAATACTTCTTGTGTTCGTTTTCATATATATATATATATATAGAAAGGGGTAGGATTATTGAGCTAGTTGTAGAGGCTAGCAATAGAAGTGTATATTTCTATGATGCAAGCACCAATTTTTTTATATGAGAGACGGTGTCCACATCCTTTGCAAGCAAAACCCTAAATGAAACTTCTAAAATATGATCCCTTAACAAGTAATACTTTTTTTACTCTATAATCCTTGGTTTCCAAATGGAATTGTGCTTCTATTAAAAGAAGATCACATGCTCATATGTGAGACACAGAAGAGAGGAGATAGTATATGCAATGTGTATATTAGATTAGAATTGATTCATCTTACACCCTATATGATTAGATTAGACATTATAAAAGAGATATATTATTCTCTCGCTTCTCAATTGTGTGTGTGTGTGTGTGTTTGTGTGTGTATAATTTATATCATTTTGGTTTCGAAAAAGTAATTGGAGAAAACAATGCTTGGGTTGAGATGCCTAAATCATTGAGAGGAGAAGCCGAGAAGCATGTAAATCTGCATAGAGAATTTTGTTGTAGGTCCTCGCAACATAAATTAATTATGTGAACATTTAAAAATTAATTAAAAATCTCAATCCATATATCCTATGCCGAAGCGACTCACTGAAGGAGAACTCAAACCTTTCCCATGGAAAAGAAAACTCAACTTTCCACATATTTTAATTGAACTAATTGATTATATGTGTAGGACTATAATCATGTAAATAAGGAAATTAAAATGACCATACTAATTTGCGTGATTCTCTTTTCGCAATTCTCATTCAAGTGTAGAATGACTAAGAAAACTTAATTGAGTTCAAAATTATATGTTGTAAAGCTCCTCAAACATATGTGTTGTTCTTTATTGCTAGAAGAGTTGAACTTAAACTGCTCTTACCTTATAAACGAGTATGCAACCATTAGCCCTAATAACTCCAAAGGCCCATAATGTCATGATTTTTGTAATACCTATAGATCCTAACACCATTAAGTAATGATCTTATTAAACACGATGTTTCTAAAGTAATGGTTTCTAATGGTGGACTTCATGGTGAATGGTTGCATACTTGTATATAAGGTGGCATATTTTCGTCTAAAAACAACCATTATCATTCTTTACCTAAGCCAACCCACAACAAATCACTTTAGGTTGTGTATTTTCTTTACTTCTCCTCTACTCTGTGTCAAAATGGTCTTTAATTTAAAATGAATTAGTCATTCTTATGATTTGTTTTAAGTTTAAAACGATAACAAGATTGACAAAGTAGGGCCTATTGCATTGTCTTTTCTATGAGAGAGTGTTTATAATGTTTTTGAACAAAACTTATAATCAAGTACTTCTAATATTTACAATTAATTTTAATTTGATTATTAACTTCGTTACTAGAAAAAATGACATAAATATAGATTTTAAAATAGAAACTATGTTATAATTATTAATTATAATGAAACAATAAGAATATAAGAAAAATGTTTTAAGCAAAAAATTGTTGGTGAAGGGTTAATTTGTTTACCAAATTACCACTCTTGGAGTGCAAAATTTTAAACATAGTGTTGTTTCTCATTTTAAAAAATAAATTAAATTCAAACCCTCCCTTCCACTAGCGCATCCCAAATATTTACCATGAAACAAACGAGAACTCTCCCAAAAACCAATGACAATAGTGTTGGAGGTCTCATGAAATCTCACATAATCAAATCCATTTGTCATGATGCAAAGGTGTGTGGAAAAGGATGGCCACCAAGCCATCTCTCTTAATTGCGTGGATCACCCATCACATACTCATTTCTTTCGTCCATCAACAATAAAATTCTTTGAAATATAAAAATTGATGTTTTAGTTATTCATGTGTTTTTGAATTCTTTACATTTATATATAAAACGTGCACACACATGATTTTTATATACATTTTTCATAATAATGTAATGGTGTAATTTAAGATTAATTGAAATTTTTAACTTGTAACCTTTCATCATATATTTAAATGTAATATCTATAAAATTGTAAATTTTGTTTTAATTTGATCGAAATTATAGCAATATATTATACACAACAATATAATATCACCTTTCATAATCATATGATATATTACAATATTACTTTATGCAAAAACGCATTATTTAATTTAATTTAAATATATTGAAATTTGATGTTTAATGGATATGAACGTCTCTATGAAAAGGAAAAGGAAGAAAACTGCAACCCAACACGAGATTGGTAATAAGAAAGAAACTATGACGAGTGAAAGAGAGCTAGAGATGGATCAGGGTATGACCTAGAGTGAAACAGATCTAGAGGACCATGAACTTAAGGAAATTCCAGATAAGGAACACCTAGATCTGGAAGGGTTCTTGATGCAGGGAACCACGGGAGGGATAGATTCACAACCCCAAGAACACTGCAACAGAATACAGCAGTTGGTTTTTATGGAAAACTGAGGAAAGGGGGTTAGATAAAGGAAAAACCATTGACAAGCAGGAGTACAGAGGTGTGAAAACAATGAAATCAACTCCAGGATTAGCTACTAGAAATGCAGGAAAGAAGAGGGGCATGAAAAACCAGAAGGACCTCTTGATGGAGTGTGGAAAGTTAATGATAGACTCGGGTAAGATGAAAGACCTAACGAGTTACTCCTTTACAAAACTTTAATTATGAAGTTCACATCGTGGAATATCAGAGGTCTAGGTAGTAAAAGAAGGCAAAGAATGCTTAGTTATAGAATGAAACAAGAAATGCCGATATGATCTTCATCCAGGAAACGAAATTTTCCATTCATAAATTCAAACTAATTCATGGCAAATGGCTCAATAGATTAGAGTTTCTAGAGGTTAAAGCTGAAAACAAAGCGAGGGGCATTATCACTCTTTGGAATCCCCAAAAATTCAGCATAATAGATGGAGAGGCATCTAGAAATTACTTATCAATGGTCATTCAAAAAGTGGGGGTTTCAGAAACCTTCCTGGTCACAAATGTTTATGATCCTCAAAGAATAGATGACAAACTCAAATTGCTAGAATCCCTAATTGATCTCAGGATGAGACAGGCTCGAATTCCTTGCATCATGGGAGGTGATTTTAATATGATAAAATATCTTTCGGGAAAAAAGAGGAGGTACCAGAGCGCTAAACAAAGGCTCCTTAGCGTTCCAATCATTCACAGATGATATGAAAATGGTCGATTCAGAATTGAGCAACAACCTTTTCACCTGGAACAATAAAAGAGGAGGTGCGGCACAGGTAGCCTCTAAATTAGACACGTTTATGATATCAGAGGAGCTTATGCTTATTGATAAAGAAATATCAGCAAGAGTTCTTCCCTTTGGAGGTTCCGATCACTGGCCGATTCAATTGGAAATGAAGGGTATGGTTTCTCCTAGGAATAGGCCCTTCAGGTTCGAGAATATTTGGCTCTCCCACCCGGACTTCACCAGTAACATTGAAAAATGGTGGTCTGAAGACTTGCAATTCCAGGGATCAAAAATGTACCTCCTTCATAAAAGACTAAAGCATATCAAGTTCAGCCTCAAAGAATGGAACAAGAAGGATTTTGGTAACATTTTTGTGAACAAAAAATCTTTGGAAATCAAAATTTAGGAACTCAACGAGGCATTGATCAAAGATGGCTTTGACAAAGTCAAAAGTGATCAGGGTGATAAACACCATCAAGAATGTGAAAATTTATGCAAACAAGAGGAAATATTTTGGAGGTAAAAGTCTAGAGTTCAATGGCTCAAGGAAGGAGAGCGGAATACAAGGTTTTTCCACAGATCCACTACGGCTAATAGAGCATACAAAAGAATCTCTACGACCAAAGATGAGAATGGGGAGCTTGAGAACACTCATAAGAATATTGAAGCTGTACTTTCTCAGCATTTCCGAAACATCACTCGGGAAAATAATCCAGACAGGGAACAATCCATGAGGGAAATTACAAGGCATATCCCTAAGTTTGTGCCTAGAGAGGAAAATTTAAACCTTAATAGACTTGTCACTGAAGAGGAGGTCAGCGAGGTTCTCAAAGACATGCAGAATTGCAAAGCACCAGGCCCGGATGGTTTCAATGTGCATTTTTTTAAAGCTTGTTGGCATATTGTCAAACAGGGTATTCTGAATGTGGTGGAGGATTCGAGGGGTAGAAAAACTATCCTGAAAGCCCTCAACACCTCCTTCATCTCCCTGATCCCCAAACAGGATTCGGCTCAAATTGAAGATAAGTACAGACCCATAGATTTATGTAACGTGGTATACAAGATAATATCTAAGGGAGTCGCTGATAGACTAAAACCTCTCCTTCCTTCTTTAGTGGCAGAGGAACAATCAGGTTATGTGGAGGGTAGACAAATTTTAAATAACATTATTAAAGCCCATGAGGTGGTTCACACGCTTACCTATAAAAGGCAGATGGGGATGATCATGCAATTGGATATTGCCAAAGCGTATGACAAGGTGAATTGGATTTACATCAAGAAGGTTCTCACTGCTTTTGGGTTCGACCACAACTGGGTCAGATGGGTCATGGCTCTGGTGACTACTTCTAGCTTTTCAATTTTGGTGAATGGTTCTCCCTCGGATATCTTCATTCCTTCTAGAGGCGTCAGGCAGGGAGACCCGCTCTCTCCCTTTCTTTTCATTCTCATGATGGAGGGACTTGGAAGGTCCATTAAGCATGCCAAGGCAATGGGCAAAATCAAAGGTATTCAATTAGCTAAGAATGGTCAAGCTCCGACTCGCCAACAATTTGTAGATGATACCATGCAGCAAGGAATTCCCATAGTCAAAGAAGCTTTAGCCTACAATAAAATCCTAAAGGAATTTTCCACGGCTACAGGTATGGAAGTCAATCTCTCTAAGTCAAAAATCTCCTTCTTAAACACTAGCATTGCTATTCAGAGAAATATTTCAAGAATTCTTGGCTTCCAAAGGGATTCCCTACCCACAAAGTATTTGGGAGTTCCTCTCAGAGCCACACCAATGCACAAGAGTATCTGGGAACCAGTGCTTAATAAGTTGCAGGACAGAGTAAAAGAATGGATCTTGAAAGTCTTGAACCTGGCAGGCAGGTTGGTTCTGACAAAGTCGGTTCTGCAATCTATCCCGATTTTCATGTTATCGGCCCTCCTAGCTCCCAAAGGTGTTTTAGAGCAATTCAGGAATATCCAAAGGGATTTCCTCTAGGGTAAGGAGGAAACAAAGAAGAAATGGGCCCTGGTTTCTTGGGATAAAATCTATAAACCCAAGAGCCACGGGGGCCTAGGCTTGGATGATCAGGAGATTCTTAGTAAAGCTCTAGGAGCCAAGCTTTCGTGGCGATGGGTTCAAGAGCCAAAAACCGAGTGGGCAAGGATCTCGAAAGAGAAATATGCCAGCGCTTGGCACACTAATGATCTCATAAGAATGTCTGGAAATTTAAAAGGCTCTCACATCTGGAATAGAGCCCGGGAAAACAGAAGCCTAGTTCAAAAAAACAGTTTCTGGGAAATCAGAGCAGGAGAGCTTGCACTCTTTTGGGAGGACAAATGGCAACAAGAACCAACGCTGTTAACAGAGGATTTTTAAGCCTCAAGCAGGAAACAGATTCCCAAGGGTTAAACAAAGTAAAGGATTTCTGGGATCTTGCTGAGATCTCCGGAAAGTGGAGAAGCTGGAGAAAAATTGACTATGGAGATGATAGCCCCATAAAAGTAAAAGGAGAGGCTCTTTGGAGCTTGCTAAAACAAAGGATGATTTTGGTAACAGAGGGGCAGGATCAATTGAGATGGGGCAATAACAATAAAGGCACCTTTAATCTTAAGGAAGCTAAAGGTATTCTCCTTGGGCTTGATTCCAGTGTTCCAGAAAAGACCTCGCAGCGCCTCTAGAAGCACCAAGGTTGGATGAAGATCAAGCTTTTCATGTGGTTGGTTCATCATAAGAAAATTTTAGCTTGGGACAACATTAGGAAAAGGGGTGTTATGGGGCCTACTAGATTCCAGCTCTCTGAAGAGCACGAGGAGACAATGGAGCACATTCTCAACAACTGCGCTTACACCACCTCGCTGTGGGATTCTTTCTCTACCATTTTCCAACAGACAGATAAGGACCGAAGTAGTATCACAAATACCCTAAACAAGTGGAGAAGAAACTATTCGGAGAATGAGTTCCTTCATTTGGCCTCGGCCTTCATGCCAAACTTCACTATCTGGAATGTTTGGAAAGAATGGAATAAAAGAATTTTCAAGAATGAAAAGTCTATCCATCATCGTCTGCTTGATCTGATCCTAAAACAGCTCCCGGAGGCTATTAGCACCACAGTGTGCAATCTCCCCAAGAATCCCCCCTCTGAGGCTGAGCTGAGAACTCTCAGGCAACTGGTAATGTAAGGGATTACTCCCCAAGGACTAATCAGGAAGGACATAGCTATGGTTACAGAAAAGGTTTTCTCACAACCTCCACCGAAAGGTTATCTAAAATACAACATTGATGGGGCTTCAAAAGGCAACCTGGGAACAGCTGGATTTGGAGGAGTTTTAAGAGATGAAGAGGGCAGTATTATCATTATCTTCCACTGCCATTTAGGAAGAGCCACAAATAATATGGCAGAATTAATGGCTCTGGAACAATGTCTAGAGTTTCTCACTCAGAACCATGGCTCAAATGTCATTATAGAAGCAGACTCAGAGATTACCATTAACTCTGTGAAAAGAATCAACTATGGTACTCGGCCAGAGAAAGTCTCAAATCATTGGAAACTAATCCAGGTTTACCAAAGAATCCAAGTTCACCTCCAGTGGCTTCGAACGGTTAGTTTCAACCATGTTCGACGAACTGCCAATAAGCTAGCAGACTCACTCGCCAACCAAGGTGTGAACAATGCAAATTGCGGGATGGCGAAAAAGTGGAAGGAGATACCTCAAAACCGTTTAAATGCTCTCTGTGAGGAACAAGCTACAAAAGACAGAGAAGTTGTTCGATATCGGGCCAGGATGACAAGCATGAATTGATTTTTCTGGCAAGAACCACTGCAACCTATCAGTATGTACTTGGGAGGAGGTCAAGCTAAGTTATGTCTCATTTTATCCCGTAGTCAGTTGAACGGGGTCCCCATTTTTTCGGATGGCAATTTGGTTGGTCATTTCCCAAACATGCACATTATCGGGTTCAGATTTCGTAGTAGGAATAGGCAGAACGTGAGGTTAGTTTTTTCCGGTAGCTGGAATTTTCCCCATTTCAGCTTTCGGGCTTGAAAACCACGCCCCAGTTGGCTTTTCGGAGATCGCACGATGCTTGAGCGGTTTGTGCTTTTGCAGTTTCGGTAGCGATCCCATAGGGATTACAACACGTGGCAGGGTGGTAGATTTGGAAACCGCCCTCGATCGCACACTATCGTTCCGTCGTGTTAGGTTGCGCGATATGATTCCTGGCCGTTGGATCCAACATCGTGGATCAACGGTTTGGATTGAACATGTTGGTTTGTGGGGCCAGATGGGTTATATCTATTAAACCTGTTTGGCGCGTCTTTTCCCTCTTCCATGGCGTGTGGGTATTGCGCAGGTGGGGGTGACTGTTGTCGTTTGTGGGCTCCGGGGAGTGTGTTTTTCTGGAACTTCCCTAGTGGTTGGGTGTTCTTGTTGCCTTACCGTGTTTGTTTCTCATTAGTCCGGTGATTTCTGTAGTAGGGTGGGGGTTCTTTGTCATTGGCAGGGATTCCTTTCTCCTAAGTTCTTGTAAATGAATGGGTTTTTTGTACATTATGTAATTTTTCTTTTGGATTAATGAAATAGAAGGATTGACGCTTGCTTCAGCAAAAAAAGGAGGTAGTTATATTTTATTTATTATTTTTAAATGGCTTGTACTTATGTTTATGAAAATGAGATAAAATAAAGGAGATGTATAGTAAAATTGATGTAGTACATTGTTTTACATACATATACTACTCAACGACCCATTATCACCATGGTGCCCCCTAGTACACCATGGCTGTACATATGGGTGTTCAACATGGAAATCCTTGTTGTGGGTCCCCCATTTAACTGGGAGCTACTTTCCCAAGGTTCAATAGGGGCACGAGACCAATCAACGATCGATGTTCATGATGAGGTCCGCCGCCCGATGTACTCGGAGTTAAGGAGGGGGGCGAGGTCTGAAACCGAACACTTCCCATGTTTAAAATCACCTATTCTTGGTTGGTGGTAACACCGTGAAACCTCATCCTTGGTGGTATGGTGTGACGCGGAACCGTTTGTGCAGACATCGCAGAGCCATTTAGATTACATGTGGATGCCACATAGCATTAAGAAATATAGCCGTTGTATGTTCTGCTCTAACTATTTAATATGCTAAGCTAGATCTGATTCTTCAACTTGTCATGAGGATGAACCACACTAGTTGGTTCGAAACGCGTCGACAAATGAAATATCATGTGATTTACGCCAAAACAATTCTCATAAACAAGCATTATTTTCGAAGGAAGAAAAAAATAAATGTTTCACAATAGTGAAGGGAGCTACGAGAAATGTAGGAAGAACAGTTGTTAATGCCACTCTCTTTATTTCCAATTTGATTAGGGAATTCCCTGCCCTTGAATCAAACTCTACCATGTTATAATTCATTCCATAGAAACGCATGTTGGAACGGAAGAAGCGCGATGATAAGTATTATAGCATGATTGATTGATGATGGGAGGAAAGAGAAAGGCGTTTATCTGTAGAAAGAGTTTTAGTTATGGGATGTCTACCTTTTTTAATATTTTGTCTTGTAAGTTTGTACAAAAGAAATCCAAATTTTGTAGATGTGGAGAGATTGCTCTACATGTGCTATTAAACTTCCATATGAAATAAAGTACTCGTTGTTTTTAGAGATAAGGAGACGAAAAACGAGACTTATGGAAAATTTCACACTCGATAGTAAATGCACAAGGTTATATATGAAGTTTTCTTTGAAAACATGGTTAGGTTGTTGGATCAAATGCAACTTCTTAGCATTTTCAATGATATTGTTAGTGAACATGTTGTTTGTGCTTCTTCTTCTTCTTTTTTTCTCTCTCTCTTCTGGAATTTGTAAAGGAAACATGTTGAGCTTAGTCAATGAATGTGTAGGTGGAAATTTTGTTGGAATTCACTACCCTAATTGTTACGTGGCATAGTATAGATGCTTCAAGAAGAATATTGGATGGAGATGTTGAAAATTGAACCAAGGTGTTGGAGATCCAAACACATATTCCTAGTGCATGCATGCCTTCAGAAAAACACGAAGTGCAACAAACAACTTTCATGAAAGAAGAATGGTTGGTCAAAAATTTATAAATGCGGGTTGGGTCCATACATGAACAAGTGACGAAAGCGAGTTGGAACACATGGGAAGTAACTGAGAGAGAGAGAGAGAGAGAGAGTCTTGGACCAAGCTCTAGAAATCACCAAAGATTGAGGAAAGATGCACTAGCATATAAAAGTAACTAGAGACATCCTTAGAGAGGATGATGCATACCTTTCAATGCGGTCACGTCATTTTGTGTAGTGATTAGGTTCAATAGATAGAGTATCCTCGAGGTCTCTGCAAGGTTCACAATTTATCTTTGTTGTGTTTATTGGGCTTATTATTTTGAACACACATTGAATTTTTAAACTATGATATAACATAGAAATTATTTTGTTCAAATTTGTGATCGCGAGAAATGATAGGTGGAGTGTG